>CM053627.1:213764112-213784252 GCA_028646595.1 Phalanger gymnotis | reverse complement strand
TTTTTTTTTTTATATGCAACTAGAAAATAAGATGCACAGGCAATGGGGCACAGAGATTTATCTTGCCCTACAAGAAAGGAAGGGAAAGGGGGATGGGAGGGGAATGGGGTGACGGAGGGGAGGGCAGACTGGGGAACAGGGCAACCAGAGTGTACGCCATCTTGGAGTGGGGGGGGGAAATGGGGAGAAAATTTGTAATTCAAACGCCTGTGAAAATCAATGCTGAAAACCAAACATGTCAAAAATAAATTAAAAAAAAAAAGATAAAGTGAAGATAATACCTAATTTTCATGTTCTTGGCAGGAGCAAAAATAAATGAACTGCTGACAATTGGGAAGGTGGGGTGTAACAACAATGTGGCTTGCAGCTACTGTGGCTGTGTAAGACCAACAACACCAGCACACAGAAGGGCTACCAGCACAGGTTCTTTGATCTGCTTTTCTAAGGAAAGCAACATTAAGGGGTTTACAATCTCACTTTAATCAGACACACATATGTCATTCACTTAGTTCCGGGGAAAAGCCAGCACTCTGAACTTCAGAGCAAATACAAACAGAAATTACAAATAGAGACAATACAAACACATCAAATAAATACAAATCAGTCTATCCATAGCAATACATAGTTACCACGGAAGCACCAACATCTGGGTTTCTTTAAAGGTGGGGGGCTCTTAACAACAGCTGCCCAGAGTCTAGTCAAATCACATGACACTCTTCCAGTGAGTGAGAGCCCCAAATGATGCACTAGCCTGAAGGCTTCATACCTAATCAGCAAAAGGGTGTGGGCCTGGGGCTTAGTGCCTAGCAAGACTTAATCAAAGGCACTTGATTACTTTAGCGTTCTCAAAGAACAAATGGTAAAAAAAAAAAAAAAGAAAAGTCCCACACTGCCTAACATTACATGGGGCTCTCATGGCATCACAGAGCTGGTTGGATCTGTCACTGAACAGGAATTCTTGCAGAACTAAACAATGTCCCTGATATTTTGTCATCTAGTTTTCTCCTGGAAGTTGTGAGCTCCAGGGACCTGCACAGCCTTCTGAAGTGGTGGCCTCCACCTTTGGGCAGCTTGAATGTTATGAAGATTTTTGAGCTGAAAGGAACAGCTTTTTAAAGTCACAACCTCTCAGAGATAGCCCAGACTGGGGATGGGGAACCTGAGGCCTCGAGGCCACAATCAAAGAACTGCACTTGAGGACCTAGAAGGCCACATGTGGCCTAGAAGCTGCAAGTTCCCCACCTCTGGCCCATACCTTAGAAATCACCTAGTTCACCTTCCCACTTGATGCAAGAATCTCCTTTCTGTATGGTATCTCTGAATACATCATACAATAGGGAATTAATTTATAGAATTTGTTTTTCCTCTTCTATCCTTCCCACCTCGCACACCTAGGTCACATGGACACAGATTTCAAGTTGGAAGGAAGGCTTAGAGATTATCTAGGCCAGCATCTGTATTTTACAGTTGAGAAAACTGAGGCCCAGGGAAGTGACTTGCCCAAAATCATATAGAGAGCAAATTGTCAAACTTTAATTAGTGAAGACTTATTTGGAGGGAGGGAAAAAACTGAACTCTTTTTCTTCAGAATCTCTGTTTTGTCTACCCTTGTTCCTCATCCTTCCCTCTCCCTCCTCCTATTCACCTCATCCTTATCCTCCTTGTCATTGTCATGCTCCTCCTCTTCTTCTTCCTCTTCTTCCTCCTCCTCCTCCTCTACCTTCCCCTCCTCCTCCTTATCCTCTCTTCCTGGGTCTCCCTATCTCACCCAGGCTAGAAATGCAGCAGCCCCTCTCACAGGCTAGTCTCACTAATGATAGATGTAAAAGTTTTGCTTTGTTCTGTTTCTGACCTGGGCCAGTTTAGAAACCCCTCCCTGGGTAGTTTGTTTTCCTCCCCACCATGGGGTTTGCTATAGTGGTGCCTGCCTTAGTGCTGGCACCCCATCAGCTTAGCCCTTTGCAGTTCAGAACTCCTGAACTGGGCAGCCCTTGCTTTCTAATAATGAGGATTTAACTGAATTATGTTGTTTTACTTTCCCAGGAGGAAACTGAGTAAACAAGAACAATCAAACCAGCGTTATTTGCTTTTTTGACTCATAACCAAGTGGTACTTCAATGTTATTCCTCTTTCTCCTCCTCTTCCCTCCCAGTTCCTCCATTTCCCTCTTCATTTGCCCTACAGCAATGCACAATCATGTGGCTAGGGAGAACAAATTAGGCACTCTTCAGACATTATTTATAGTCTCCAGGGTTATGCCCTGTTGAAAGGGTGTGGACTATGGCAGAGACGCATGGCTCAATGACAAAATTGGCTGGGTCCAACACCCATGTCTTCATCTTCCTATTTTGCATCAATATATTCACATCTGTTTATCTCTTTGGAAAATAAGGGAAGTTTGGGAGATGGGGAATGAAGAGAAGAGAAAATACTCTTCTTTTGGAGTATACTGAAACAGAACCAGTGTAGTAATATTAATAGATGGAATTTACATAGTGTTTAAAGGCTAACAAAGCACTTTATAGTCTATCAATTAACAAACATTTTGTACTTGAGGTGAAATTTGAACCTAGATCTTTCTGACTCCAAGTCAAAAATCCAAAACATGTGAAGCATGTGGTGTTTAGTAATGGTCATTTGTGGCAGCGAAAAAAGGAGGGTCTTGTTCAGTTGTGACTTCTAGGTCAGCTGAGTCCAAGTCGTCCAGTTGGGGTGGTAGAGGCAGTATGTAGAAAGGAGTTGCATGAGATTCTCAGAAAGTCCCTTCTATGATTGTTTGAAGGATAAAGTCTTCCTAAAGAGAAGAAGCTCTAGGAAGCCCACGAAATGCAAAAGAACAACGACTTCCATTTCTCTAAGCATTTTAAGATTTGCAAAGCATTTAGAGATTTGCTTAGGGTCTAAGAGGTCCAGTGTTTTGTTCACGGTCACATAGCCAGCACGGATCAAAAGCAGAATCTGAGCCCTGTGTCTCCTCTCCTCAAAGGCAGGCTCTCGATTCACCGTTTGCCACTCAGGACGAGTGTTGGTTCCATTGAAAGGTTAAGGAAGTTGTGAAAGGTAGCGAATACCGTTGGATCTGTAGCCAGAGGACTTGGGTATGATTCCCAGCCCTGGGGCAAGTCTCTCCCTTGTGTTGAAGTCTCTCCTGACGTCAGGCCTTATGTTCATTCGGCTATATCACACCGATGCTAACAAAATAAGGAAAATTTTGAAATAGATAAAAGTAATTAATAGCATGCACATAACAGAAAGAAAAATGACGGGGAAAAAGTCTTCCTGAGATGAGCTTCAAAGAAGGACCTAAGGGATCGGGGAAGGGTGGCCCACCAATTTCCATCAAGAAGAGCTGATTCTGTCCTTTGAGGCTGACTTCTTAGCATCCCTTCCCTCCCCTTCTCTAGTACTTCCCTGTTCTGACAGCATCTCCAGCCCAAAGCCACTCATGAGTGGCAGCTTGGTACCATATAAAGAATGTTGGCTTTGGAATCAGAGGGATCCAAAGTTTGAGTTGGGTTCAAGATGACCTTTGAGGCCTCTTCTAGCTCTGGATCCATGAAACTCTGACTCCTGGGCTGTGTGGGCTCTGAAAGGACGTCGTCAGGGCAGGAAAGCTGCTTGTGGTTTTTCCATCTATACTTCCTAAGACCTGCCTCTGTCACGTACTCCACGTGTTGACCTTAAGCAAGTTCTCTGCGCCTCTGTTTTCTCCTTTGTAAAATGAAGAGATTGGATTAGACAGGCTCAGAAGTCTCTTTGCAGCCCTATGATCTCACACTCAGGATATCAGTGGTTCCCATTCTGATCTGTGTCTGTGGTTGGTTACAGGAATTCAGCCTTCACTGTGGAGTAAGGAGGATGTGATTCACTGGCTAAGATGGGCCGAACAGGAATACTCTCTCCCACGGACGTTGGAGCACAAGTTTGAAATGAATGGCAAGGCCCTCTGCCTTCTGACCAAGGATGACTTCAGACACCGAGCCCCCGGTTCAGGTCAGCAGACATAACAGACTTTAGTCAAAAGGGAGATGGCCGGGTTGGTATAAGATGGATGTGGTCAGTTGCCTCAGGCAGGAAGGATGTCAGGGCAAGAAACCTACTTGTGGTTGTTCTATCTGACCTTCTCTCACTCAGTCTCAGCTGAGGTTTCTCTCTGCTCCACATTTGTCCCCTGAGCAGGAAAAGGGGGCTGTCGTTTAGAACTGGGCCTTTGGCCAAATTATGCTCTTTCTCCTACTCAATGGTACCCCTTTCTCTTGTCCCTTTTATAGTTTTCTGACACCCCCTTTCCCCACGAACACACTATATACCTAGTGCTTTCATGCTCCCTATCCTCAAGAAAAGATCCAACAAACTCCTTTACAAGCAGGTATAAGTGACTGATAACCCTGAACCCCTCTCCTTAGGATCTGTCATATTAATATGGATTACGCCAAAGATTCCTAACCCGGGCACTGGGAACTAGAACTTTTAATATTTTAATAACTGTTTCAAATAATTGATTTCCCGAGTGTTTGGTTTTATGCTTTTAAAAACATTATTCTAAGAATGAGTCCATAGGCCTCACTTAACTTCCATAGGGGTCCAGGACACACACAAAAAAGGTCAAGAACCCCTGCCTTAAACCAAAGGAACAGATTTGGAGGTAGAGGACCTGGCTTCGAATCCTAAGTCTGTCACTTTGTGACCTTGGGCAAGTCACTTAATTTCTCTAGTACCTTAGTATCCTCATGTGTAAAATGAAGGATTAGATTAGAAGTCTTCTCTAGCTCTAGAGTTATGTTCTAGTGATCTTGAATGATGAAGTGGTAAGCATCAGTGGCCAGGTAAGTGAGGTATTTAGGAATCAGAAACTCCTGAAATCACACTCTTTTGACCAAAGGTGTGAAACACAGCTGGGTCCCTGCCAAGTGCCTAGTGCTACCCAAACCAGATTAAAATGTAATTGGGAGACATTTGACAAAATAAATAAAAATACAATAGAACATAGATAATGTTGATACATGTTTTTCTAAGTTAATACAGGCATCTGCAGTGATCCTTATGTAGGGTTTAGTGGCCCTATGTCTATTTGAGCCACTGCTGTAGACACAAGTCTACTCTGTCTAATCCAAAGACTGCTTTGGTCTCAGCTGGCACTTAACCACACTGCATATGGACTCTTCCCTTTCCTCATGAATGCATTACATTTCTCAGGTTTCTTTGTTGTTTTTTTTCAGCCTATAATTGCAAGAGTCAAAGAGGAAAGTTTTGAAAATTTTCCGTTTCTTCCTCTTCCCCTCCTCCTCTTCCAACTCACTCCCTCAGTTCCTGTTACAGAGTTCCTCAAATTAGTATCCCTAATGGGACTGCTAGAATGTTTGATACCCTCACTGAGGAGCTGGAAGCCAGGATCTTCCTTCCCTCAGAAGGGTCTGTTCTCCCCCTGTAGTTTTTAGGTGAGTTCCCTTTCCCTGTGAAGTCTCAGTTCCTTGCTGCCTTTCACCTCTGGCATGATTATAGCTTCAAGAAGATGGAGGGTCTATGGGAGATGGGTCTATGGATCTCCCACAGGGCAGAGGACATCCCAAAGGATGGGAGACACTGCTCCTTTTTGAAGAAAAAGTATAAGACTTGTCCTGTATCTGATTAGGCTAATTTCATAGGGGTTTGAGCTAGAAAGAGATTTACAGAGGTCATAATAGGATCAGAAGCATCAGAAGCAGGATTTGAACCCAGGTCCTCTGACTCTGTAGCCAGTACTCTTTCCCTCCACCTCCAGCCTCCCCTTCATTTTATGGATGATGACGAAACTAGAACCCAGAAAAGGAAAAAGATTTGCCTAAGGTCACACCACTAGTCGTTGTTGCATTTGTCCTTTATCCTGGAAGAGCCATGATGTCAGGGACGTGATGACATGACTTGCAGTCGACTTGGATTTGAGTGAGAGAGGGCTGTGCAAGGTCACCAGCCTTACTTTCTCCCGCAGAGCCATCTTCTCTAGTGACTAGAGAAATTAGTGAGTCAGTATTCAAATCAAGATCCTCTGATGCCAAAGTCAGCCTTCTTCTCACAGTGGTGTACACTGGCTTTTGTTCTTCCCGTCCCTCGAGGGTTCCAGTCACCACACTCCTGCTGTCTAGATTCTGCCCCACCCCCCAACACCCCTCTCCCCAGGGAAGTATAGTATAGTAAGAACTAGGTGTCAGGGTTCTAGGCTCAGCTATCCTGCTGAGTCACTGTGTGACCTCAGTCCGGTTGCTTTCCATCCGTGGGCTTTATTTCTTTATCTGGAAATTGAGAGGCTGGACAAAATGCCCTCTATAGTTTGAGCCCAGTGTTACACAGACAGAATGAGTCAGAGACAAGATTCGAACCTAGGTCTCCTTGACTCTTCTCACCACCTTCGGTTCAGTGCAAGCATTTTTCTGTTTTAAAGTCTGGCAGTCCCTCCTAGCTCTGAGCCACTGTGAATCAAAAGCCGATCCCCAATGGACCTAGAAGCCAAGAACCTTTCCTTTCCCCACCTCTGCCAAATACAAGAACAAAACACCACCATACAAATACCCGCTTAGCTCCTCCGAGTTCTATATACTCAAATCCCTGCTCAGTCAGTGTATCAGGAAGGCATTAATAACAACGTAGATGATAATTGTCAAAAGGTCAAATCTAAATTGCTATTACAGTGACAAGAATTTGTGTGATGAAATACTTAAAGTTAAGACCATGACTGGCAAATATTCAAGTCCTCCCTTGATGAGTCATGGCCCCTTATGGGACTTCAGGTAGTTATTTATCCATAGAATGAGGAGGTTGGTCTTTAGTTTTTCCCTATGATCTCTCTCACATAATGTTTGCTTTTTAACATCAGCTTTTGAACCTCAAGCAAAAAGTATAAGTAAGTAAAAAGTGTAAGTAATTCAAGCATTTGGGCACTTTGGGAAGCATCTATGGGGAAAGCCCTTGGAGGCAAGAGACCCTTTTGGCCCTTCCCTAACCTTCAAATCATACCATAGAGGAAGTTGGCTGCTGGCCCTAGGTAGGGCTGACAGGCAAGGGATTCAATCCAATTCAGCAAATATGTATTGGACGCTTCTACTAAAGATAGAGAAAGAGAATATTCCAAGTCCTTGAACAATTATTTCTTGTTCTTTGGAAACAGAGACCTTGTTCCATGAGACTGGGGAATCATAGGATCATAGATTTGACGCTTGAAGAAGGGACCTTAGAGGCTATTGAGTTCAACCTCTCATTTTACAGATGAGGAAACTGAGGAACAAATTTGCCCAGGGTTACGCTGCTAGTCAATGACCTAGGCAGGATTTGCACTCAGGCTTCCTAAATCCAAGCCAAGTACATATACACTGTGTCACCTACCTGCTTGGGAGTGCTTGGTCTGTGTCTGATGGTGCGGAGGCTATAATGCCAGAATAAAATGACCTAATTCAATCCAGCAAACACTTACTGGACACCTACTATGGGCAGAACGTTGCGCCAAACAGTGGTGGTGGTGGCGACGGTAGTAATGGTATTTGAATCAGACACAATGACTTTCCTAGAAAAGCTTACAGTCCAGTAGTGAGGATAGGGCAGGTACAAGGCAGAATATCAAAGGGTAGGTTAAAAGTGTCCTTAAGGAAATGAGGGGAGCTTCCTTCCAGCTAGGATGGATCCAAGAAGGCTTCCTGGAGAAAAAGGCACTGGAGCTGAGTGGTGAAGGAAAGGAAAGATCTCCACAGCTTCTGGGGATGAGGAGGGAGTCCATTCTGGGACTGTGAAAGAGTGAAGGGGACACATTGCCCTCAACTCCACTCAAGGGCGACCTATCCAGAGCCTGAAGACACACTCCCTGCTCCCTCCTCAATCAGATTCAGAGAGCCCTAGTCAACACCCTCTCTTTCCCTTGCTGCCAGGTGATGTCTTGTATGAGCTGCTTCAGTATATTAAGACCCAGAGGAGAGCCCTGGTCTGCGGACCCCTCTTCAGCACTCCATTCAGGCCTGTGATTCCCTTCCAGCAGCATCACTGTCCTCTGGAAGGTGAGGCCGTCTTCTCTTTGGCTTTTGTAATCATCCAGAAAACCTTGCCATCCCTTCCTAGAGTGTAACTCCCGAATCTCAGGGCAGCACCAGCCATGGGCAAAATTATCCTGTGGGCAACTGTGAGAATCTGGGGTGTCACTTCCCTGCTTTGGGCTCCAGTTTCCCTATCTGTAATAGTAACAAAACAACAACAATAGGGCAACTGTATGGTGGAGCGGATGGAGGCACTGGGCTTGGAATTGGGAAAATTTATTTGCATGAGTTCAAATTTGGCCTCAGACACTAACTAGCTGGGTGATCCTGGCCAAGTCACTTAACCTTTTGTGCCTCAGTTTTCTCAACTGTAAAATGAGCTAGAGAAGGAAATGGCAAACCACTCTAGTACCTTCGCCAAGAAAACCTCAAATGGGGTCACAGAGTTGGACATGACTGAGACGACCGAACAACAAAATAATAATAATAATTAGCATTTATGTATTGCCTCATTGATCCTCACAATAATCCTGGGTAGATGCTGTTGTTATCCCCAGTTTACAGATGGGGAAACTGAGGCTGAAAAATGGTTAAGGGATTTGCCCAGGGTTGCACATCTAGGAGGTTGCCTGAGGCAGAATTCAGACTAGAGTCTGAACATTCTACCCACTGTCCCACATAGCTGCCATCTGTAAAGTGGGATGTGAGGGTGGAGGTGGGGAACTAGATCAGGGGTGTGCTGATAAAGATTTAACAGCCAGCTTTTGGTGGAGGGGAAGGTTTTTATTCAACACATTTTAAAGTTTAATCTGCATTTTTAACATTTTCTCTATCAGTTTCTTAAGTCTAGACAATCAACAAAACAATAAATCAAACCCTGATTTGCAATGATTTCTGAAGTACAAATGCTCACACTGAAAATTTAACAATTGGCTCTTCCAGCACACCCCTGGCCTAGATAATCTCCAAGCTCAGTTCTGGTCTTGGTGTCTGATGCACCCAGTGATTGTCATTCAAAGTTTGTCTATATTGACCTCCGTCTCCCAGTTCTGCCTGCCCCTCTTGCTTTCTGCATCCCCACTGTTCTCATACTCGTCTATGTCTAGGGTTCTACCCAGTCATGTGCTTATGGCCAGAGGCCAAAATCCTTATAATTCTGTCGGGACCAAATTCAATGGCCAGTGGAAGGTGGAATGGTATAAAAGATGGTCAGACGGTCTTGGAGAGCGGGCCTCAAGGTCACCGTCGCCTGCACAGCAGCTGAGGCGTTAAGGACAAAGCGCCATCGCCACCATGTTGGCGCTCTGGGGTGCCAAGCCATGTTCAGCCTGACTCAATTATGGTCCTGCCTGGGGCTGCGCGTTATCCCCAGTCCCATCTCCCAGTTGGAACTTCTACATCCTGTGACTCCTCTTCTACGCCAGGGGTGATAATAGAAGAGATGAATTCATGTGTGTTAATATGCTGTCTCTCCTGGGTAACCTAATACCGTCACTCAGGCTCCTTGAAGAGATTCCTGAGGAAATTCATACTAAGCCTTTCCTGAAATGGGCATTTCAGGTAAGTTCAGGGACTGTGGAGAAGACTCCGGAGCAGACAGGTCTTTCCTGGCGCCTTTCAGACCAGACCCTGAGAAGGAGAGACACGGATACTCTTTTTTTTTCAGCAGATTTGCCCTGCTCCAGCACAGTACCTAGAATCAGGGCTGATGGGGGGAGGGGAGGCGGAGAGGCCAGTATGAGCCTGGCTATTACTGTGTATATTCATATATGTGCACACGAGTGCACACACACATGTATAGACATACGTATGCACGTACATATGTGGGTGTACACATGTATACATGTTTGCGCATACAGACGTGTGTCTGTAGTTTAGGAATCAGTGTGTACCTATAGGTCTACATTTCAGTTCCTAGCCGTATTATTTGTTCATTGCTCTCTGACGTCAATTGTAAAATTGCTGAAGACAATAATATAAAACTTTTTTCAGTTATTGACCAATAGGGACTCAAATTAACAAAACACCACTAACGATATGTTAAGAACAGAATACAATATATTTTCATGTGGTTCTTAACTGTGTAAATATATAATTAATGCATTTATCTTGGAAAAGAAATTTCTGATTCTGTTTTGTCTACTGTTTGACCATATGCCAGCCGTACAGCCCTACCTTATGAACAGATGCACCTTTCTTGACTCAAATGTTTTTAAAATGTAGCTTGTTGTGAATAAAGTGGGAATTTGTAGTTCAATTTCATTTTATTATGGTAAAGAATAAGTTTAAATTTTTAGTTATTCTTTAATTCCAAAAAGTAAAGTGGCCTCCATAAAGTTTACCAAAAATGCAACTTAACCAAAATTTTTCCAATTCCATATTCTCTTAGCCTTCAAATAAATAATATTTCGTGTTAAATTATAAAAATTTATAAATTTGACATTCTAGTAAAGAGCAAAATGCAGCAAATTATAAATATGTGGCATTATATTAATGTTGCAATTTGAGAAAAGTGGCAATTTGCAGGGCTGCATTTTACTTATATTTACTGCTATGTAAATTATAGTATTGTGATACATTATTTGTTATTTTAATTTCTAAAACATATTCTTTAAGAATAAATATTTTCTTTTCCTTTTCTACGTTTCATTTAAATGCCAGTCAGGGCATATTTGTTTTTGTTTTTGTGTTCGTCAGTGCATATCCCATGTAGATTTTTAGATGGTCCCTGGCAGTTCTCTCCCTTCCCCTTTTTTTCCTTTTCTCTCCTCTTCTCCCCTTTGAAACTTTCCCCCTTCTCTTCCCTCTGCTCTTCTCCTCTGTCTTCTTTTCCACCTTTCTGGGATGGGAGAGAGAAAATTTTTTTTTTCACCAGGAAGCACTGCCTGGCACTTAGATCACAGAATCATAGTTTTGGAGCTTGCAGGGACCCCAGAGACCATCTATTTTACAGATGAGGAAACTGAGGCCCAGAGATTTAATGACTTGCCCAACATCACACAGGTGTGGCAGAACTGGGATTTGAACTCAGATCCTTGACTCCAAAACCCAGAACACCTTCCATTGTTCCACATATACATAGAAGGCACCCCAAAATAAATAAATATTGGTTGGATTGGATAACAGATAGAAGAAGATGACAGGACTTTGGTTATAGATGTCCCACTGGTCACTCTAGAAACGGTGGCAAGAGTTTCTCTGGAGAAAAGTTCTGGAGGCTAGGAGAAAAAACCAACAGTTCCACATTTCCTTGCAGGGGGGAATAGCCCCTTAAAACCTACCTCTCAAGGGGTTCTCCTGGCACCCCCACGGATTGAAATATCCAGCAACACCTCTGGCCAGCTGGATCCTGCATCTCTGCCAAGGGGAGCTTTCTTCAGAGAAGAGCCTCTCAATCTCTCGCACATGTCTAATGTCAGCTATAGGGCAGAAGTCATTGGTTCCTTTCACAAAACAAAACAGGACTCTATTGATGGAAAACTTGCAGGTGAGTGGAGGGGACCCTGGCCTCTGTACGGAAAGAAAGGATGTCATTGGCTGAATAGTGTATTTATAGAAAAAAAAAGTATTTTAAAAACTGATTTCATTTGTTGATAAATTTTATATGTTCAGTAATTTTAACATTTAATTAATTACTGTTGGGAAAGGAGGTTTCTCTAGTTCATTAAATATTACTTACTTAAGGCCAGGCACGGGGTGGGGTGGGATGGGCTGAGGAGCTCAAGCTTATTAATTAAATGGGAACAATATTATAGTTTTATTAAGGATTAAGAAAATATCTAACATGTGCCTAGATTTCCCTGGCACTCAGGTTAAGATTAAAATAAAAGGAGTTAAGTGACAGGTAAGAGAGTGACATTCAACCATTCAACTAGAGCGGGTGACTCCACTCATCTGTTTACTTTGGTGTGACTGCACCATTTGGATTCAATTCAATAAATATTTATTAAGTGCCTACTATATGCCAGGTGCTGTGCCAAGCAAGCTCTAGGGTTACAAAAAGAAGCAAAAGACGGTCCCTGCCCTCAAGGAGTTTATGATCAAATGGGGAAGACAACATGCAAACAAATTTATACAAAGCAAACTTTATATAATGAAAATAGGAAATAATTAAAGGAAGAGAAGGCACTGGAATTAAAAGAGGTTGGGGAAGGCTTCCTGTAGTAGGTGAGATTTTAGCTGGGACTTAAGGGAAGCCAAGGAGGTCAGTAGCTGGAGCAGAGGAAGGAGAGCATTCCAGGCAGGGGGACAACCAGAGAATATTCTCAGAGCTGAGAGAGGAAGTGTCTTCTCTTGACTGTGGAATGACCCAAGAGGCCTTGATATCACTCTGCGTCACTGAATAGAAGAGTATGCATTGGGGAGTAGGGTGTAAGAGGACTAGAAAGGTAGGAGGGGGCCGAATTATGAGGGGCTTTGAATGCTCAATGGAGCATTTTGCATTTGCTTCTGGAGGCGATGATCAGAACTGCATTTTGAGAAAATCGCTTTAGTGGCTGAATGGAGAATGGATTGGAGCAGAGAGAGATTTGAGGCAGGCAGATGCACCAACAGGTGGTTATCACAATCCAGGAAGGAGGTAATAGGGGTCTGCACCAAGGTATAGTAGTGTCAGAGGGGAGGAGGTGTATTGAAGAGATGCTGCGAAGGTGAAGTCAACAGACCTTGGCAACAGCTTGTATATGGGTGGGGTGAGAGATAGTGAAGAATCCAGGATGACTCCTAGGCTGTGAGCCTGAGCACTAGGAGGATGGTGTTGCCCTCTACAGTCACAGGGATACTTTAGATGTATTGAGTTTAAGATGTCTACTGGACATCCAGTTTGAGATGTCTGAAAGACAGTTGGAGATATGAGTTTGGAGGTCAACATAGAGATTGGGGCAAGACAGGTAGATTGGAGAACCATCAGCACAGAGATGGCAATTAGATCCACAGGAGCTTATGAGATCGCCAAATGAGATAGCATAGAGGGAGAAGAGAAGAGGGCCTAGGATTAGGGACTAACCTATGGTTAGAGGGCATGATATGGAAGAGGATCCAGCAAAGGAGACAGAGAAGGAGTGGTCAGATAAGTAGGAGGAAAACTAAGAGAGAATAGTGTTTCAAAAACCTAGAGAGGAGAGAGTATCTGGAAGGACAGAAGGATCAATGATGTCAAAGGTTACAGAGAGGTCAAGGAGAATGAGGATGGAGAACAGGCCATAGGGTTTGGCAACTGAGAGATCATTAGTCACTTCGGAGATTCGGTGGAACGATTCGGTTGGAATCCACACTGCAAGGGGTGAAGAAGACAGTAAAAGGAGAGATAGTGCAGGCACACATCGTAGATGGCCTTCGTGAGGAGCTGAGCTACAAAGGGCAGAAGAGATATAGGACGATAGCAGAGGTGGGAGGACCAAGCGAGGATTTTTTCAGGATGGTGATATTCGTAGGCAATAGAAAATGAGCCAGTAGAGAAGGAAAGATTGAAAGTGGAGACAGCGGGAGTGTCAGAGGGGGCAGAGACAAGGTTGGAATGGAATCACTTAAACAAGTAGAAGAGTCAGCCTTGGAAAGGAATAAGGCCACTTCATTATGCGAAGCACAGGGGAAGGAAGAGAAAGTGACACAAGGTGTCTGAATGATGAGAGATGAAGAAGAGGGGTGAAGAGGGCGTTCACAGAAATGGCCTCAATTACTTCCTATAAAACATGAGACAAGATTCTCTGCTGAGAGGTAGGGGCAGGAGGTGCTATGGAAGGTTTCAGGAGGGATGGAAAGGTTTGGAAGAGCCGCTGTGGAGAATGAGATAGTAAGTTGATAATGGAGGTATAATAGGATTGCCTAGCAGCAAGGAGAGGCTGATTGAGGTTGTGTAACATAAATTTGTAGTGGACCCAGTCAGAACCATTGTCTGATCAGCAATACACGTGTAAGCATGAAACCTGATGAATGGTAGGAATGATCTAAGTCTGAGGCTCGGTCGAATATGATGAGTGATATGAAAAAGGAGCTAGGGTTTCAGGAGAGGAGGACAGTGTAGAGTCGAATTGGCTTACCAAGGGAAACTGGGGGAAAGGAGAGAGTAGCTAATGCAGGGCAAATGACCTGGGAGGAGCATCCCTTGAGGGGTCAAGGGATTGAAGGTCATGGTGAAGGTGAAGAGTAGAGATATGTAAGAGAAGGCAGAGGGAGAGGTGAAATGACAATAGATTAGGGTCAGATAAGGGGATTTCAGAATTCTTGAACACGGAGGTGGTACATTTGTGGGTCAAGGGCGTGACTATCTTTGTGTGTGGCCGAGGTGGGGTGGAGCAGTAGCTCATGGAAGGTGACTAGGTTGAAGAACTGAGAAGTTAGGGTATTTGAGGGAGAATACGTATGTCAAAGTCTTCTAATACAGGGGCAAGGAGTTGAGAAGAAGAGAAAAATGGTAAGTCAGGTCTCAAATTCATTGAGGAAGGAAGGAGGCTGACCTGGGGGTCTGTAAACAACAGGTACCAGGATTTTGATTGGATGGTAGGTGTAGAGGATGGAGTGACACATAAGGCAGTCCAACAATGGATGTAGCTGCTTTGGGAGAGGGGCACCGTGGTTCCCTGAGTGTACAACCTAATTTATATACCTTGCTGCAACACAAGTTTTGACCTAGTGAATGGAGAAGGTAAGACCTCAGGCTGAATGGATTAAGTGCCTGAATCCTTGTCCCTTCTTGTCTTCTGGGTGTACCATGTGGTTGTGATCTAGTGTCAGACTGATCTTTCTGCAGAGAGGGTCCCCAAGGTCTCTCTAGACTGAAGAAATCCAAGCCTGTTTTCTGACCAGGTAGTTATCTATTGCCAAAGAAAATTTGGATACTAGCCAAACTAAGGCTGGCCGCCCTGGATGTTCATTAAAAAAAGTCTTGACTGAACAATGAGAGACTGACTGATCGGCTAGCTAAACAACTAACTGACCGACTGATCATTGACTGACAATTGGTTTGCGGGGGCGTGTGCTTGGAGCCAAATCTTTTGAGCCGGTTGTTAAATTTTTAGTATGACCATTACCTCACAAGGGACAAATGTTATGAATCAGGTCTTGATGCACTGTTTTATTGATAATCTTTCTGGACGTAAGAAAGTGATGGAGAAGACGTTGAGATTAAACTTAAAATTAAGAGATTAAACTTTTAAAATGTATCGTGTGTACATTTCTTTTTTCAGAGAGTCTGACCAACTGACTAATTTATAGGTTGACCGATTGACTTGACTAGCTAATTGATCAGGTGACTACCCGACTGATCAACTGGTAATTGATTTGAGTAGATGATTGACCAACTGACTACCTGGGCCACTGATAGACGGATTGGTTGACTTGAATGGCTGACTGACAGGCTGGTTACTAGACTGACCAATGGACAAACTCTCTGTCTGCCTGACAGATTGATTGGCCATCTAACAAACTAATGAACTCTATCAACTGACGAACTAAGTGACTGGCACTCTATCCCCTGTGCCACCTAACTGCCCAAGGATCAAATTAGATGATATTCGTTAAGGGCCTAGCACAGTGCCTGGAACACAGTAGGTGCTTGATAAATGCTTGCTTGCTCTGTGCCCTGCTTCCCCTATCACCACATGCAAATTTTACTTAGAAAAACGCTTTCTGGACAGCATCTTTACATCCTACTGTGTCTCACACTTATGTTGTCCTCTGATCCACTACAGACTGTCGCTTGCTGTGGGACTATGTGTATCAGCTGCTCTCTGACAGCAGGTATGAATCTTACATCAAATGGGAAGACAAGGACTCCAAGGTCTTCCGGGTAGTCGATCCAAATGGACTTGCCAGGCTCTGGGGAAATCACAAGGTATGCTTAGGCTCTGGGGGTACAAGGTGGCCTTGCAAGTTTTCCTTTTGGGGATGGTGGTTGGACTGGAAGTGAGGACACTGGAACCCCAGTCACTAGGTCCATGTAATGAATGTTTGTTGGAATGAATTGAATCCCTCCCAGGATGCTCCCAGGAGCTTCTTCGAACTGCAATTTGTCTGAACTTTGTTATGCCATTTCATAGGCAGGAATACTGAGGCACAGACGCTGAGCTTTTTTATAAATTGAGAGTACCAATGGGACTCAAATTTACACTTACCCGCTTATTGTTATCCACTGCACTAGATGACTCAGCAGATAGAGTGCTGGGCCTGGAGTGAGGAAGACCTGAGTTCAAATGTGACCTTAGGCACTTACCAGCTGTGTGATCCTGGGCAAGTCATGTAACCTCAATTTGCCTTAATCCCAGAAGGAAATGGCAAACCACCCAAGTATCTTTGCCATGAAAATCCCATGGAAAGCGTGGTCCACAGGGTCACGAGGAGTTGGAAATAACGGAACAACAATGACGTGCTATTATTTCACCATTCCTGGGATTTCATTGGTATGAGGAGTTCCCAGTGAAGAATTCCCTCTACCAATGTAAATTGACACCCACTTTGCAACTGAGAGAGTTTTCTAGGCCACTGACAGGAGAAGTGACTTGTACAAGGTCATATGGCCAGTGTGTGTCAGAGGTAGGCCTTAAACTCAAGCCTTCCCTGATCAAAGGTTGCCTCCGTATCCACTGTGCCACAAGAAAACTCTATATTCTGCCTTTTACGCATGAGGCTGCCAGAAATAACTTGTATGAACTTTGAGTATTGTAATCTAAGTACTTGTGCTGAGCCGGAGAGGCCTAAACACAGACAGAGCTAGCCCGTGACCCTGGAAATCTCTCTCCAACAAAAACCATTTTTGCTTAACAGTTTATTATATTCTCAAAACAATGGCCACAATTCCATCTTGGGCTAAAGCCCAGTTACCACACTCAGGATAAATTTCCCTTAGTATCTTGGGTCATCAAAGCAGACCTAGATTCATTTCACTTTATGCTCTCTCTTGGAAAATGATTTTCCTAAAGTCACTTGGTCCCTCACCTTAAGAACTCTTTTTTCCAGTGGACAAAGGGGATCTCTAGCATATTTTCATCTGGTGAAGCCATCAAAGAGGATCCTTCCATTTGATCATCGCCCTTCATCCCTCCAGCCTATGGAAAAAGGCAATGGTCTTAGCTTGTGGTGGTTCAGTTATTTCTCAGTTATGTCTGATTCTTTGGGACCTGGTTTGGGGTTTTCTTGGCAAAGATACTGCTGTTTCTTTCTCCAGCTCATTTTACTGATAAGGAAACAGAGGCAAACAGGGTTAGGTAACTTGCTCAGGGTCACACAGCTTGTGTTGGTCCTTTGTTCTCGAAGAGGACTGTGACATCAGGGAAATGATGACATGACTTACAGTTGACTTTGATTTGAGTGAGGGAGGGCTGGGCAAGGTCACCAGCCTCACTTTCTCCTTCAGAGCCATCTGGGTCCAGTGGCCTGATATCTACCAGGGACTGGAGGTGGCCCAGGATGCATTGGGAGGCTCTGGCCCTTTTAGGCTAAGGTCTTTTCAGGTGCTCACTGTGAGTGAGGTAATGCCCATTCAGTGAATAGCCCTCTTTAAGAAGTTAATCAAGGGAAGACCCCTTTAATCAAAACTCCCCCCCCAAAAAAAGAGGAATCTTCCTGACTCGAGGCCTAGCACTGTATCCACTATGTCACCTAGCTGCCCCAGCTGGCCTTAGCTAGATGGAGATATTTCTCTGTTTGAAGTCTAGTTACCAACCTTAACTCATTTTCAGAAAACTTAGCTTTCATTCATAACCTTTTACATAGTCAATAATAATTATAATAATAGAATTTATGTGTAGCATTCAGTCCTCATAACTTGTGAGGTAAACGCTATCACCATTTTACAGATGAAGAAATTGAGTCTGAGAGAGGTTAAGTGAACTTGCCCAGGGTCACACAGCTAGTAAGTGTCTGAAGCAGGGTTTAAACTCGGGTCTCCCGGACTCCAAGTCCTATACTCCCTTCACTGGACCACCTGAATACTCAAAAGACAGTGGTTAGGCTTTAGATTAAAGCAATTTTAAAAAATATGCTTTCTTAATATTTATAAAAGAGGGAACGGGTAATCCATTAGCCTGCATCCAAACTAATGGTACTTTACATTTGCATAGTGGTTTGTTAAGTCTTTCAAGACTACCTTTGTATGATAAGAAGCAATTTTTTACAATATTTTCATAACAAACATTTGCCATATGAAGAAACTGAGGCCCAGAGAGGTTTGGGTTGAGTTAGTAGCAGAGATAGGACTAGAACTCAGGTTGCTTGACTCCTGTTGCTTCCTACCACATCACACTTTTATCTTTAACTGCATTTCAACCACATGCACTTTTTGGCCTATCCTGTGAGTAATTTAAGAAGGAAAAGAACTCTCCCATCCTACCCCTGAAAAGCAAGGAGACTTCTGGGTTAATGCAAGCAGAGAGAACCCGACGGTGACTTCTCCAGCAGCACGAGGATCCGGGGCCTTCAAGGCCCAGAACGGTTCGATAGCTCCCGGTCCCATCCGTCACACGGTGCCTGCTTTCTGTTTCAGAACCGGGTGAACATGACCTACGAGAAGATGTCAAGGGCTCTCCGACATTACTACAAACTGAACATCATCAAAAAGGAGCCAGGCCAGAAGCTTTTGTTCAGGTAAGAACAGCTCAGATGCAGTGGGAGTGAGGAAGGGGAAGCGGGCCGGGGCCAGGAAGGGCCCAGGGTTAACCTTTCCTCCCGGCTCAGGCAGCAAGCCTCTGATGATTTTCCTCCGCACTTTTCTGAATTCCAGATTCCTGAGGACCCCTGATGAGATTGTTCATGACAAAGCCAGCAGGTTGGAGCAGCTGGAACGTCAGGATCAGGAAGAAATGGATTTTAAGGAGGAGATGTTAGAAGTCTCGCCTTAAGAGACAGTCAGTAGGCAGGGGTGGATCTCTCTGATCTAGAAGAGATTTTTTTACCAGAGGAGGAGGAGAGGAGGGGAGGAGGAGGAAGGGGAAGAAAATGAGGAAGGGGAGGAGGGTGAGGAAGAAGAGGAGGAGAAGGAGGAAGAAGAGGAAGAGAAGGAAGAGGACGAAGAGGAGGAAGCCGACCGCTTGCCCTTCCCTCTGGACTTGGAGAAGCCAGAGATCCTGGATGGAGGGTGCAGGTGGGGGCCAGAGGAGGGGAAGGAAACATCCTTCAAGTGCTCTTCAGAGGATTCACATATAGGACTCAAATCTGGACTTGGGTCAAGGTCAACCCAAGGCCGAAGGATGACAGAGGACGAGATGGACAGTACCCTCGCCCCGCCCCCTGACTCTTTCTTTAAATGTCCCTTTGGATGAGTGAACAGAACTGGCTCCCGCTTCTGCAGACACTTTCCAACGGCAGACACACGTTCACTGTCTTCAATCTCCCTCTGTCTTGTCTATTTCCCCACTGTCCATTCCTTCCTTCCTTCACTCAACAAACATTTTTATTAATTGACATTTGTGCTTAAGTCATGAGATCAATTATCGGGCAATTCTGCCTAAGGTTTGCGAGGTGCTTTAATCTGTTATTTCACTCCATCCTCATAACAACCATAGGAGATAGGGGCTTTTATTACAGCCATTTTCCAGATGAGGAAATTGAGGCCGAAAGAGGTTAAGGGATGCGCCTAGGGTCACACAGTTGGTAAATGTCTGAGGCAGGATTTGAACCCAGGTTTTCTAGACTCCAGACCCAGCACTTTCTCCACATAACATCATGTAACTTAACAAGCAGCTAACTTTCAACGAAGCCTGGTTACTAGCCTCAGAGCCAGGAAGACGCGGCTTCTGATAGTGCCTCTGATACTTACTAGCTTTGTGACCCTGGGCAAGTCACTTGACATCTCTGGGACCTAGTTTCCTCGTCTGTAAAATAAGAAGGTTAGACCCAATGGTCTCTAAAGTCCCTTAGCTTTAAACCCATGATCCTGTCATCACCTCCTTGGATGCAAGACACTGTGCTAGGCACAGGGGACACTGAAACAAAATGAAACCTTGTGCCCCTGCCCTCACATTCTGTGGGATACAACACTCCAACCCGGCGCTGCTGCAGATGGAATGCTGGGCCTGGTGTCAGGAAGGCTTGAGTTCAAATCCTGCTTCAGACACTCACTAGCTGTGTGACCCTGAGCAAGTCACTTAACCCTGTTTGCCTCAGTTTCCTCATCTGTGAAGTGGGGTGTGTTGTTAAGCAAAATTGTCTCATTA
>CM053627.1:213735917-213764012 GCA_028646595.1 Phalanger gymnotis | reverse complement strand
CTGCGGAAGCCAGAAGCTGCGAGGCAGGAAACTGCGGAAGCAGGGCTTACCCGAGTGCTAGCAGGAACGTGAGGCCAGTGAACATGATTTGGCTAGATACTATCTTCTTTTTCTGTGGCCTCCTGGTTGCCCTTGTGAGATGGGCTTTCTGGGCCTGGAGTCTTTTTGTCAAGATATTGGAATGGGGAGGCTGGTTCAAGTTTTTGCTGCAGTGGGGCCTAAATAAATTTCTTGTTGTTTTCTCCTTAGAGAATCTCTCATACCTTGCGATTTCGGACCATTCAAACATATACATGATTATATTTGAGATCATAAATTCGGCCTTCCTACTACATGGGTATAATACTAGCCCAAGGCTGCTGTGAGGACCAAATGAGATAATAGTTATAAAGCGCTTAGTACAATGCTTGGCACATAGCAGGTGCCATTCAAATTAGCCTTCGTTATCATTATTCCTGCTGAGACGGGGGCCTGAGGAAGGCTGGTTATTTATAGGACAGAAAGAAGGCTGGACAGGAAGCTGCGGTGGGCCTTCAAATCCTGACTTTGTTACTTCCTACCTATAGGACCTCGGGCAAGCTGCTTGACCCCTCCGGGCCTCAGTTTCCCCAACTGAGTGATGAGAGGGTTGGACCGGGCGATTCCTGAATTCCCTCCTGTTTCTAAATCTGATACTTGCTACGATCAAGTTAGCAGTTTAGTAGGGGGATAAAAGAGACACACACAAGTAAGGAAATGGCCAAGGGTCCTCCGAAATCCTTTCCAACGCTGTGAGTTTGTGGTTGTGTGAGGGTGGAGAGAGTAAGGAGAAGGAAGAAGAGGAGGAAGAGGAGCGGGAAAGAAGCCAAGTGCCGAGGTGGGAGGAAAGGGGAAGAGAAATGACTGAAGGGGGAAGTTGGAGAGAAAAAAAAAGAAACAGAAAAGGAAAATGGACAAAGTGGTGGGAGTGAGGGTGGTGAGGAAGGTCATATTCGGTCCAGGGAACTCAGTCAGTCAACAGCCATGTGCAAAAAGCCTTGTGTTCCCAGCTATAGGATGCACAGTCAGTCAGTCAGTCTGTCAGTCAATAAGCATTTTTTAAGTATTTATGATGTTCCAAATGCTGTGCTAAGAACTGAGGGTATGAAGAAAGGCAAAAGACAATCCCTGTTCTCAGGGACGAAGATGTGTCTGGTGCAGTCCCTCCCCTCCCACAAGCTCACAGTCTAGTAAGGGACACATGGGATACATCCAAGAGAGAAGGCGACACCTCGATGAATCACAGACCAGGGCACAGTTAGTGAATGTTGTGGCGAGTGGCAACTGGCATCGTACCCATATTTGGTGGATGATAAACTCACTTCCTGTATGACTTTGAGCAAATAAATCCTCTTCCCTCTCTGGGGCTCATTTTCTTCATCTATAAAGGATCCAGCTCTAAATCTACGATCTTTCAGGTTCAAAGAAACTTGCAATAGCTCACCTTTATTTAACATTGTAAATTGTATAAAACCCCTCCCTCACGATGACTCTCACTGGGGGCCGGGAAATGCCGATATGGACCTTTGGCTTCACCTTTGTGAGGGGGCTCCTGGTAAGGAAGATTAACTGTAATAATAGGGTTCAGCAACTCATCTGCAGCTTATAGGCTCAAATCACACAGCTGGTCTGGGTCAGACGCAGGATTTGAATCCACATCTTCTCAAAGTCCATGGCCAGCTCTCTGTCCACAGTATCACACTGACTCTCAGTGCAAGTAGCGTTTAGTCCCATTTTACAGGTGAAGAACCACAGGCTCACAGAGCTAGTGTTAGGGTTGGAATTCATGGAATTGAAGAATTTCAGTGGAAGAGAGAATCTCCAAGGCCATCAAGTCCAACCCTAAACCCAAGAAGAAATCTCCTCTATGACATACCTGAGAAGTGATCCTTCTCTTCTCCACGTGCCTTGAACAGTCGTCATCTATCCCATGGTCTTAGGGTCCTTCACCATCCTGGTTGCCCTGCTCTGGACACCCACTAACTTGTTCACGTTTCATTAAATCATGACAACTAGATTGAACACAAGTCTAGATGTGGTCTGTCTGGGGCAGAGTATGAAAGAACTATAGACGTATTTCTGGAGGGCACTCACACTGCACTTAGACTTCTTCTCCCATGCTCGCATCCTCCCACACCTACTTTTAAGTTCTTTTTAATATGTCATCTTCCCCCATTAGAATGGAAGCTCCTTGAAGGCAGGGACTGCCTTTTGTTTCTTTTTGTATCCCCAATGCTTAGCCTAGTGCCTGGCACATAGTAAGCACTTATTAAATGTTTGCTGACTGACTAGCTGTCTTAATGCTGACCAAAATTTTTTTTTGTAATTACATCAGACTGCTAACATATTTAGCTAACAGTCTGCCAAGACTTCCAGACCTTTTCCATACAATCAGTCACTCGGACAACAAGCATTTGTTAAGCACTTACCCTGTGCCAGGCACTGTGCTATACTCTGAGAATACAAAGGAAGGCAAAAATATAACCCCTTCTTTCAAGAAGCTCTCTTTGAAGGGGTGAAACCACGTGCCAAAAAAAATATCCAAATTATAGTCTAGTCATACCTCCCCTACCTTGGACCTCTAGATTGATTTATTGAGCACATTTGTAAGATTTTGCATTTCTCTCTATTAAGTTCAGATCTTTTTTTGGATTCTGACCCATCATCCAGTGCGTTAACTCTGCCTCCCAACTTTGCGGTATTTGAAAATTCAATGAACATGCTGACATGCTTTTATCTAAGTCATAGCTAGCATTTATAGGGCATGCTGAGGTTTACCAAGTAATTTACAAAAATCATCTCATTTCATCTTCAAGACAACCTCTGGAGGTAGGTGCTATTATTATCCCCTTTTCACAAATGGGGAATCTGAGGCAAATAGAGGTTAAATGACTAGCCCAGGGTCACACAGCTAGTAAGTGTTCGACGCTGGATTTGAACTTGGGTCTTTCTGGCTCTAGGTCCAGTGCTCTGTCCTCTGCGCCACTTCGATTTTTTGTCATTGACCAAAGAGTTAAACAGCATAAAGCAAAGCACAGATTCTTTGGGCATTTCACCAAAAACCTCCTGCCAAATTGATATTAAAGCATTCATGACTGTTCTTTGAGTCTGGCCATTCTACCCGTTCTGAATCTATCATGTTTGTATTATCTTCTGGTGCACATCTTTCCATGGCAGTTAGGTGGCGCAGTGGATAGAATGCCTCGAGTCAGGAGGACTTTAGTTCAAACCCAGCCTCAGATACTTACTAGCCTGAGAAAGTCACTTCACCCTGTTTGCCTCAGTTTCCTCATCTGTCAAATGAGATGGAGAAGGAAATGGCAAACGAGTGCAGTATCTTTACCAAGAAAACACCAAATTGGGTCACAAAAAGTCAGACAGGACTGAAACAAGTGAACAGCAACAATACATCTCTCTGTTATCCAGAAGAATATGAGACTTTACTAAAGTCTAGTTCAACCTTATCTATAGTATCCCCTTGACCTACCAGTTTGTACTTGTTGGAAAAGGAGATGACGGTGGTCTGGCACGGCCTATTCTTGATGAAGCTAGACTGGTGCTTTGTTGCTACCACTACCTAATGAACTAGAAGCTCATCAATCATCTTTGAAATGACCTATTCTTGAACTTCTCCCAGGAACTGAAGTCAAGCTCCCTGGCATATTTTGTGTCCAATCTGTTCACTTCCTTTTATTTGAAGATTCGGAAGATATTTGCCCTCCTCCAGTCTTAGGGTGTTTCCCATTCCCTGGTGTTCCAAGAAATCCTTCGGGTCTCAGTGGACTCAGTCCCATTTGATGAATTTGCTCCCAGGAAAGTGAACAAGGCAGGCTCTGTGTTGATTTTTTTGTCTGGGGAAAAATGCTTTTCTGATAGCTAAGAGGACAAAGATGGAACATGTCGTGTTAGAGGACTCTAGAGGACATTAATGCCCTATGGGAGAGTGGAGCTGTGAATTGGCCCTTCCGTTCTGAAGAGCGATTTGTGTCTGGGCTCCAAAAGTCACTAAATTGTTTATAAACTTTTAGATCCTGAGATAATCCTATAATGCCTATACCTCAAAGAGATTAAAGAAAGAAGAAAAGGATCCATATCGACCAGTAAAGTCAAGTCCACAAGCATTTATTGAGCACCTATTATGTGTCAGGTAATAAATGCATACTCAGTAATGAAGATATAAGGAGGGGTCGGGGAAGGGAATAAACATCTGGCAAAAATAGTTCTTGCTCTCAGGTATTTCCTAGTCTAATGGAGAGAGTCAGCAGGCAAACATGCCCACAGCTATGTCCAAACAAGCTATATACTGGATAAACTCTAGATAATCAGTTGAGAGAAGACACTCACACTAAGGGAGAATCAGGAAAGGCTCTTAATAGGTAGGATTTTAGCTGACACTTGAAGGAGCAAGGGATGCTGGGATGCAGAGATGTAATGGCAAGCAAAGTGGGACTATTTGTTGTCTTTTGTTTTGGAGTGCTTCCCAGCACTAACGTGATCAAGTGCCTTTGAGTCTTGATTTTGTTTCAATCAAAAGTCTTTGATGAACTGCTTAAGTCATGGGAAGGCTTAGGTCACATAGGTTTGAGTTGCCTGGTTGCGACACCCCCTGACCCTGAAGAAGTGTATATATAGTCTGAGGTTAGCATTTTGCTTGGGGCTTACTCACTGGAAGAGTGTCATGTGATTTGACCAGATGAGACTACGGGTGGTTGTTGGAGCCCCCTGGCTTTGAAAAACCCAGATGTTGGTGCTTCTCTCCCTGGTAACTACGTATGTAATGTCTTGGAAAGACATCTGGAAGCCCGTGTGCTGATTTGTGTTATTTTGCTCTGTTTATATAATTTCTGCTTGTGTTTTCTCTGAAGTTCCGGGTGCTGACTCTTTCCCCTGAACTAAATGAATGTTACATGTATGTTTGATTAAAGTGGGATTGTAAATCCCCTGAAGTTGCTTTCCTTAGAAAAGCAGATCAAAGAACCTGTGCTAGCCGCCCTCCTGTGTGCTGGTGTTATTGGCCTTATACCTCCACAGTAACTGCGAATAACGTTGTTACAAGAGATGAGAAATAAGAGCATGCCATGCATGGGTGAACCCATGAAAATGCCCAGACTCACGGGGTGGAGAGCCTGTGGCCTCGAGGTCATATGTGGTCCTCTAGATCCTCAAGTGCAGCCCTTCTACTGAATCCAAACTTCACAGAACAGATCTTCTTAATAAAAGGATTTGTTTTGTAAAACCTGGACTCAGTCAAAAGGCTGCACCCAAGGACCTAAAAGGCCACATGTGGCCTCAAGGCTGCAGGTTCCCCAAAATTTGGAGTTAGTGTTTTGTGCAAGGAACAGCAAGGAGGACCTCTCAAGTACTTTGGGATTAAATGTCACAGAGTATTTCAGGGTGGGGCCCCAGTGAAGGTAAAAGAAGACTGGAAAGGTAGGAGGGGATCAGGGGATGAAGGATTTTAAAAGCCAAAGAGAAGATTTTGTATTTGACCTGGAGTTGATAAGGAGCTATTAGAGGGAATTTATTGTGTAGGGAGGTGGTGATATAGTCGGACGTAGGCTTTAGGAAAACTGCTTTGACAGCTGAGCAGAGGATAGGCTGCAGCAGTAAGGGGAATGTTGAGGCAAGGAGACTGGCCAGCAGCCTATGGCAACAATTCAAGTGTGAGATGATAAGGACCTGGTGCACCAAGATGGTGCCAATGTCAGAAGAGAAAAGAAGGTAGGAGACATGACAGGAAGGTAGAGCTGATGAGACCCAGCAGCAGACTGAATATGGAGACTGAGCGAGAGGATGCCACCTAGATTGGAAGACTAGGTGATTGGGAGGGTTGATAGTAACAAGGAAGTTAGGAAGAGGGGAAAGATGAACAAGCTGAATTTATGATGTCTATGGGACATCCAGATGGAGACCTCCAATGTGCAGTTGGACATGTGAAACTGGAGGTCAGCAGAGAGGTTAGGGAACGATAAACAGATCTGAGAATTATCTGCATATATATGATGGTGTAATCCAGGGCATGTGGCCCACAGTTCAATTTATGCAGCCCACCTACAAGCATAGACATGTACATAAATGCTTTAGTAAACGAAGCTCTCACTAAAATGGCAAATCCAAATATATCGTCTATTGTTTCCATAAAAACCTAAGGTTGGACAGCCCTGGTGTAATTTGTTAGAGATGCTGATACCAGGAAGAAAAAATAGAATGTGGAGTGGGGTGAAGAAAAGAAAACCCAAGATAAAGTTTTTGGAGTCTTTTGTCTTGAGGTAACCCATGGTTAGTAGATATGGCTGGATGAAGATTGAGCAAAGGAGAATGAGGAATATTCAAACAGGCCGGAGGAGAACCAGGGGAGAGCAGCATCACAAAAACCTAGGTGGAAGAGAACACAATGGTATCGTAAGTCAAAAAGGAGGAGGATTAAGGAAAGACCATTGGATCTGGCCATTAAGAGGTCAGTGGTAGCTCTGAAGAGAGCACTTCCAGTCGAAAGATGAATTTGAAAACCAGATTGTCTGGACTTAAGAGAGTGAGAAGAAAGGAAGTGGAAACATCTATTGTAGACAGCCTTGTCAAGGTGCTAAGTCACAAAAAGGAAGAGAGATATATAGGATGCTAGCTAACTCGAATGGACGGATCAAGTGAGAGGATTTTCTTTTGAGAATGGGGGAGACATGTACCTATTTCTAGGCAAAGGGGAAGCAGCCAATAGACAGAGGGAGAGTTAAGATAAGTGAGAGACTGGGGATAATAGAAGGGACAACCTGTTAGAGAAGATGGAGTGCAGGTAGAGGGATTCTCCTAAAGAGAAGGGCCACCTCTTCGTGGGAGACAGGAGTGAAGGAGAAGGTAGTGCCAGAAGGCATCTGAGTACGTGAAATGAGTGGGAAAGAAGAGACAGCTCTTAATGAATAGCCTCCGTTTTTTCAGTGAAATATGAGGCAAGGTTCTTGGCTGAGAAGGTGGAGGAAAGGGAGTCATAAGAGGTCAGAGGAGGGATGAAAAGCTGTGCAAGAGCCACTGTGGTGAGCGGAATAGTAATTGATTAGGGAGTTGGAAAAGCATTGCCTTGCTACAACAAGGGCCGAATTCAGATTATATAACATAATTTTGCAGTTGAACCCATGCACATGGCTCCATGTTTTCCTGCAGCTTCATTCAGCAGCATGTGAATTGGAATAAAAGCACTAGATGGTGAGAGTGATCCAAGGTTGTGACTCAGTGGGGCAAGATCGGTGGTACCGTAGGTGATCTAGGGACTTGAGAGAACTAGAATTTGTTCATCAAGGGGTCAAAACGGGGAAGGGAGGAGAGAGCAGCCAGTGCAGGGGAAATGGCTTGGGAAAGAACTGTGGGGGGCGGGGCAGGTTTGGAGGTCATTGTGTGGACCAAGAACAGGGTTAGAGTTTGTAAACGATAGAGAGAGATGGAATAAAATAATTATGACAATATAAAGAAATTTCAGAGTCCATGAACGTGGAAGCGGTGCATTTATGGGTGATATCAAAACCAAACGTATGACCATTTCTGTGTAGAGCCAAGGTGGGAGGGTGGGGTAGGGGAATAGGTCATGGGAAAGGAGTAACTTGCAGAACTGGGACGTTTGTATGTTTGAGGTATCAGTATGTAAGTTGGTGTCCTCTACTATGAGATCAGGAGTTGGGAAAGACAGAAACTGTGAGCCGGGCCCTGAATTAATTGAGGAAGGAAGGAAGATTTTTGTACTGTGTGTACAAAAATATTTATAGGAGCTCTTTTTATAGTGGCAAAGAACTGAAAACCAAAGGATTGTTTGAACTAGGGAATGTTGGAACAGATTACAACCTATAAATGAATGCATGAATATATTACATGCAGTTAAGTCATTTTTCAGTTGTATCCAACTCTCTGTGACCCATTTTGGAGTTTTGTTGACAGAGATACTGGACTGGTTTGCCATTTCCTTCTCCAGCTCATTTTATAGATAACAAAACTGAAGCAAACAAGGTTAAGTGACTTGCCTAGGGTCACATAGCTTGTAAGTATCTGAGGTCAGATTTGAAAACAGGAAGACGAGTCTTCCTGACTTCAGGTCCAGAGCTGTATCCACTGTGCCACCTAGCTGCCCATGAATATACTATTGTGCCCCAAGAAAGAACGAAAGAGATGATTTAAGAAAAATTCAAGAAAACTTGTATGCACTGATGCAGGGTGAAGTGAGTAGAAAGAACCAGAACAATTTATATGCAAGGAAGAAAGAAAATCAGAATTTATTGAGTGCTTACTATGTGCTAAATCCTTTACAAATAGTATCTCATTTGACCTTCACAACAATACTAGGTAGTAAATGCCACGATCATCCCCATTTTAGCTGAGGAAACTAAAGCAGACAGAGGTTAAGTGGCTTGCCCAAGGTCACACAGCTAGTTAGTGTCTGAGGCAAGATTTGAACTCAGGTCTTCCTGACTCCAAGCCCAGCCTTCTTTCTATTCACTACACCCCCAACTGGCAGCTGCAACAACAACGTTATTACAACAAATAACTTCGAAAGACTAAAGGACTAGGTAGTTGGCAAGGCTCTGGACTTGGAGTCAGAACAGATCTGAATTCAAATCCTGCCTCAGACGCTTACTGGATGTGCGACCTCTGGGCGAATCACTTAACCTTTCTCTTCTTCAGCTTCCTCATGGGTAAAACAGGGACAATGACAGCACCGGCTTCCTGGGATTGTTGGAAGGATGAGATTAAGTAATACGGGCGAGGCACTTTACAAACCTTACATTGCTATATAAATGTTAGCTATTGAGGGAATCGACGGGACTGGGACAGTGAGTGGTGAACTGTGAGACTTAAGTGAAACACGCTGACTCCATCCTGTGACGCAGCTCTGGGGCTGGTTCAGTTCGCTTTCTGTTCAATTGTGGGTCTAGTCCAATTTCTGTCCTGAGAAAACTTGATTGCATTGTTTGAACCTAGCCCTGCATGGCTGGGAAGCTGGGCCACCTCTTCCTGCTGCTTAGAGACCCTTACCCAAGGACCTAGATTATGCCAGCGTGAAACTTGGTCTGAAGGTCTGGTCTTAGATCTGAAAAGTGATGCAAGGAGTTTTCTCACGATTATCTATCTAAGTAATCCCCGTGTCTTATCTGAAAACTGGCCCCATCCTGGTCAATCGGTTACTGATTCCACGTTTCTTTGATTGTTTACAGGCACTTGGGGAGAGTGGGTGACCTCTTTTTCTGAATTTGGGGAATTGTATCTGTTCACTGTCCCCATCCCAATTTGGAAAGTCTCTAGTCTTTCAGCCAATTAGAAATCAGATTACCTGATTTTTGTATCCTGGCTAATTGTTTTCTTTTAATTAATAGGTCTTATTTGATTGTCTTTAATGCAAAAAAATCTGGTTCCCCCTGTATTTGGGGTTCAGTGCTAAAGCTGAGGGGGCCTCACCCCAATTTATTAGGCAATTGGCATTCATTGCTCAATAAATCCATGTACTCTAGATTTCTTGCCATCTTGGAGGAGGGAGAAAACATTTGAAACTCCAAATCTTATAAAAGTGAATGTTGAAAACTGTCTTTACATGTAATTGGGAAAAAAAATATTATTAAGTGCGAAAAGGAACAAAAAACTCCAATAAAAACAAACCCACAATTCTATTTTCACTATGGCTCCTAAATATAAATAAATAAATATGCTCAGCTTGAACCTTTGCTTCCTCAGTCTTTCATTTTTCACCTGTCACATTACCAACTATTATTAAGTCAATAAATCAAGTTGAAGTGCTTACAATGTGCCAGGCACTGTGCTAGACCCTGAAATACAAATATAAGCAGAAAGGCCGTCCCTGCCCTCGAGAAGCTCACATTCTAATGAGGAAAGACTGCACAAAAGGGAGCTAAAAGGGAGAGGAAGGGATGAAGGTACCTGGCTGTAGTAGCAATTTAGATTTGAAGATCTTTCCTACCCATTAATAGGCCATGTGACCTGCTTTCATCACAGGAAGCCTAAGTTACATGTGGTGGGAGATGCTTCCTGACAGGAAAAGGAAGCTATGTCACAGGAAATGCTGAGAGAGAGAGCAGTTATGTCTGCTAATGGCTGCCCCTATGATAGTTAGAGCTGAACAGACTGACTTAGCTGTACTGTGAGTTTGTTTTGGGGAAGAACCCAGCAGGGAGTCGGAAAAGTTTTGGGATAGTGAGGTTCCATGTTGTGATATTGTGTTTTAAGTTCCTTGCTGTTATGATAAAGTGGACTGACTGGCTGTGGCAGCTGAACATTTGGTTATAGGATATGATCTTCTAGTGTCTGAATAAATGTTATACTTCTTTTACCTTCCTTATGGAGAGTCTCTCATACTTTGGGACACAGAACTACATAGGCGTATTCATGATTATCGTTGATGTTGTGTTTATTGCCTTACTGATACACTGGCCTGGAGAGCATTATTAGGAAGGTCTTGAAGAGTTAGGAGCAGAGCCTAGAAAGAACATGAAGACATGGCTGGCCTTGGTCTCCTCCTTACAATGGAGGTTTTGAGAGGAAACAGGTAATCAAGGGAAGAGGCTGAAAGGGCTGTGAGCACTTGGAATAGGAGAAGTGGTCCAGGAGTAGAGTGAGCTTCCAAGGAGAAGAGGTTTCTGTGGCATGAGAGAGGAGGTCTAGAAGAGGCAGGAGGGCAGGCTGGAGAGGATTATTATTATGGATGCAATGGCCAAGCACGATTCCAGAGACGCAATGAGGAAGCCTGTTATCTCCTTCCAGGCAGAGAGGGAATGGACTCAAGACATAGATTGGGATGTACAACTCTGGACATGGCCCATGAAGGAATTTGTTCTGCCTGACTACATGTATTTGTTGTAAGAGTTTTGTTCTGTTTTGTTCTTCAATTAGGTGGAGTTGGTTGGAGGGAAAAAATAGATGCTTGTAATGGGCGGGGCGGGGGAGGGAAGTAAAATAAAACAAAAATTACATTTGAAAAATACTCTTTGAACTTCTCCCAGCACCCAAGGGACAACATGGTGCAGGAAAAAGTTGCACTTGGAATCATAGGCCCAGAGTTCAAATCCTGCTGCGATCACTATCGTCCTATGTGACCTTAGATGAGTCACCTAACCTCTCTGGGCTTCAGTTTGCCAATCAGTAAAATGAGATTGGACTAGATAGTCTCTAAGGTTCCATATAGCCCTTCTATGATAGTTACAAATCTGAGCTGCCTGCATAGGAGGAGAAAGCAGCATCTTAATTTAGTTAAAAACTCTTTGGATTCAGATTTTTTTTTCACATAAAAAGGAAATCACCTATCTTCTCTCTTCCCAAAAGTTGATCAGGAAATCCCCACATCTCTGAACCCAAGATTGCTGATGACGAATCATTGTGAAGGAGAAGATTTTGAACAAACTACCTTGGACTTCAGGCTTCCAAACAGGGATGGAGCTTGTTTGGGGATCTTCTGGCATTGTGCAAAGAAGACTTTTTTTTTCCACCCTAAAGTGAAATATCCAACCTGGGAAATGGGGAGAATTGTTCCCAGTCTGAGCACCGCCTTGGTGCATTTGGAGACACCACACTCTGTCCAGGGCAGCACACAGTAGGGGCATTCATGGGCTGGTTGAGGGCCCAGAGCCCCTCCAAGCTCAAATGTATTTATCCTTTGAGACAAAGATGTATGATACCAATGGAAGACTGCCCTCTTATCTAAAGGAACAGTAAAGAGAGAATATTTTCTAAATTACCTAATAAGGAGGGAGGAATGAGGAATAGGGAAGTAGGAAACTTAACCCTACAAGTACCATTCCAGCAAGAGACTGAAATGGGGGTAGGGGTGGGGTAGAGGCTTTGGATCTGTACCTGTCCAGCTATTTTTGCTGGCCAACAAACAATAAAGAGGAAAAAAAAGAAGAAGGGAAGAAAAGTTCAGAAAACTAGCCAACACACCAAAGAAGATGACATCACAGACAACATTCCACTCCCATGATCCTCTACCTCTGCAAAGAAATGTCATCTCCTCCGTGTATCTTCTTTTTGGCCAAGCTTGGCCTTTGTAGTTCCCCAGCGCTCGGCTTTGAGGTTGTTGCATTTTTCATTTACATAGTTTAAGTCATTGTATAGGGCAGCCAGGTGGCACAGTGGAGAGAGCTCTGGGTCTGAAGTCAGGAGGACCCGAGTTCAAATCTGGCCTCAGTCGCTTACTAGCTTTGTGACCCTGAATGAGTCATTTAACCCTGTTTGCCTCAGTTTCCTCGTCTGTCAAATGAGCTAGAGAAGGAAGTGGCAAACAGCTCCAGTATCTCTGCCAAGAAAACTCCAAATGGGGTCACAAAGAGTGAGACTTGACTGAAACAACTCAGCAACAACCACAATCATTGTATGTATTGTTCTCCTGGTTTCTGCTGACTTTGTCTCCTTTCATCGTATAACACTTCAAAGTTTTCATTTGCACGCATGATCTCAAGTGAGGCTCCTAACATCACCACAGGGTACGTATTGTTGTTGTTGTTGGGTCATATCCAACTCTATGTGACCCTTGGGGTTTTCTTGGCAAAGATATTGGAATACTTTGTCATTTCCCTCTCCAGTATGTCCCCATTTTACAGGTGAAGAACTGAGGCAAACAGGAATTAAGTGACTTGCCCAGGGTCATACAGCTAGTAAGTATTTGAAGGTGAATTTGGATTCATATCTTCCTGGCTCCAGGCCCAGTGCTCTATCCACTGTACCACCTGGCTGCCCCCATAGGGTAGATGCTACAGAAATTATTATCATTCCTACTTTATAGCTGAAGAAACCAAGGCTCACCAAGGTTGTGACTTGCCTGTGATCACCCAGGGGCTAAGTGGTAGGGGCAGGATTTGAACCCAATTCTTCCCAACTCCAGTTTATTGTGTTAGTAGGTTCAAACTTGGAGTCAGTGTCGGTACATTTTTCTAAATCTGCACTCATCACTGGACCCTGGAAATATGCTCAGGACTTGATTACAAGCTGAAGAAAATTCTCTGAAGGGCAAAAACTACTTGGTCCAGGACAAGTTTGAGCCAACCCTCCCTTTTTCCCTTTTAATCCTTTGCCTAGGGACCCAATTTAAGCCACAAATATTCCCAAGAACAGTCCTCTTCCAAGACTACCCCCAGCCACATGCACCCAGTCAACCTTTCCCATTCCCTTCCCCCCCTTAGGCTCTTGCCTGAGTCTATCTATAGCCCCCTTTTCTTTATCCCGCCACCAATGGATCTGAGTAGGGCCAGGTTACAGCTCCTCAAAGTAGGGGAGACAGGGTTTAGTCAAGTGTTTTTGGTGTGCTTGGGGAAGATGCTGGTGGTGTTCTGGAAACCATGGCCCACTTGCAGGGTTTAAAGGTCAGCTGGGTCTTATAATCGAGAGTGATGACAATAGTTTCTCAGCTCTAAGAGATCTCCCAGTCCATGAGAAATAGACTCCTGGCGCTAGCCAACAAATCCTCGATTTCAGAGGAGGACTATTCGAAAGCACTGATTACTATTGAGAACCGTGAAGACGTTTCCAGCTTCTCCCTATTTTCATGTATCCTTTGAAACCCAGGTTTCCAGCTAAGCCCAGAACATTTTGCACGAGACTTTCCTAACTGATGGGGGTAAAAATGCTCCAGGCTTGTCAAGAAATGGGTTACACCTTCATTAAAGCCTATACCAGCAACCCAACCTGATTATGTTCCATCGTATCAGGCCAAGGAATTCCTTTGACCCTCCAAGACTAAGGTCCTTTATTCTAACCATTATACTGCAGGGTTGGCTACATCATAGTAAATACTTAGACTGTTGATTGTTCTCATTGGTCCAATAATAATTAGCATTCACACATGGTTTTAAAGTTCACAGGGGCAGCTAGGTGGTGCAGTGAACAGAGGGCTGGCCCTGGAATTAGGAAAACTCAGCTTCCTGAGTTCAAATCTGACCTCAGATACTTACTAGCTGTGTGACCCTGGGTAAGTCACTTAACCCCATTTGACTCAATTTTCTCATTTGTAAAATGAGCCGGAGAAGGAACGGCAAACCACTCTAGTATCTTTGCCAAGAAAACCCCAAAAGGGGTCACAGAGAGTCAGACACAACTGAAAAATGCTTGAATTGAACTAAAGGTTTAAAAGTGAATTGTAAATATTAGCTTATTTTATCCTCCCAACAGCCCTGTGAGGTAGGCGGTATCATTGTCCACATTTCACAGATGACAAAACCGAGGTACAGAAAGGTTGTGATTCGCCCAAGGACATACACCTGTAAATGTTTGATGAAGGACACTCAGTTCTTACTGACTCTTTATCTGACATCACTATATCCCCTGCGCCACCTAGAGGCCCCTCAGAGAATTAGATCTCCATATTAGAAAAACTCAAACCTACAAGCTTTTGTTCTCTCTAAAGTCTCTGTAGTTTCAAATCATGTCCACCAGATGGCGAAAGAGGACTCATTTTCATGACGGTGAGCAGATCCTCTTAGCGGCCCTTCATCCTTAAACCTCCTTAGGAAGGGGAGATTGTAGAACTGCGTGTGCTGGGACTGAGCAGACTGTTAAATTCTCAGGGTGGACATTTACATTTTTGGAAATAGACAAACACTACAAATCTGGCCTTAATTTATTGCTTTGTTGGTTGTTGAATCTTATGAAGGTGACAGAGAAAATATTAATAATGCAGATTAAATTTAAAATATTATTGCGTGTACACCCCCCACCCCCCCCAAATTGACTGCCATTTACCAGCACGCTCCTGACTGTGAGGAACTATAGATATCCCCCAACCCAAACCCCTTATTTTACAGATTAGGAAACTGAGGGCGTCGTTCGTCCTTCCTTCTTGAAGAGGACCATGACATCATGGAGGGGCTGGCTAGGGAGACAAAGCAATGAACAGTTCTGCATTTCTGTTATGGATCACCACTTCCACCTGTCTTTACAAGGAGGGGGCAAGAAATTCCTTTTGAAATTTAAGAACCTTTATTCAAGAGGAATCCCCACTCTATTCTATCGGACCTGAACTCTGGTCTTGGCAATGCCACTTATGATCCTTGTGACCTTAGGCCCTGTGACAACCTTCCTGGGCTTTAGCTTTCTAATTAGTAAAATGAGACTGCCCTAGATCAGTGAGTCAGCTTCAGACTTTCAAATTTTTTTGATCAGGCACTCCTTCAATTAACAAAAATGTCGAGACTATACCCTCCCCACTACACGGATACTTATTTATTTATAAACTTATGTCTCAACTATTTATATACTTATAAACTAGATGATATATTATAGAATTTACTAATGAATATGTTCATTATAAAACTTACACAGAGTCCTGCCTCTGATATACTGAATGTGTGACCCCGGGTAGGTCACTTATCCTCTTTTTTGGGAGTTCTCTAAGACTTCTCTAAGTTGTAGAGAAGGCGCCAACCTCTATTGGCAGAGATACTTTCCTCACCTCAGAGTTCTATGATGAAATCCTAGATGCAGTCCTTATCTGAAAGCTTACACACACCTGCATCCAGGGCCATTTCCAGTCATCCTGATCTATATCTGGCCACTGGACCCAGATGGCTCTAGAGGAGAAAGTGAGGCTGATGACTTTGCACAGTCCTGCCTCACTTAAATCCATTTCACTTACAAGTTGTGGCATCACCTATCTGATGTCACGGTATTTTTTGAGAATGAAGGACAAACCACACACACACCCATACCCACACACACCCACACCCACACCCACAAATTAGCCAGACCCACCTATCCAGCCTTATCTCATTGTCGCAGTCCAGATGAGCAACTATGTGGCTTAGCAAGGATTTCCACAAAAGAATCAGACATATCAGTAATGGATAAATCGGTAGGTCTTTTATTGTGGAACATTCCAACTCACACAGAGAGCTACTACTCACAGCCTAAAATGAAACCCTTGGTGGGGCAGGGGCATGGAGGAATGCGGGCCACAAGGGAAAGGGGAAGAGGAGAGGACAGGAGCTCAGTTGACAGGGTCCCGAGTGGCCGCGTCTTCGGGACAAACGAGCAAGAAGAGGAGTCAGACTAACTTCGATAGACTTGGCTCTTCTCAGTAACGCAAGGTTCTAAGGCAGCTCCAACAGACTCATGATGGAAAAAGCTGTGCACATCCAGAGAAAGAATTACAGAGTCTGAATGCAGATGGAGGCAAACTATTTGTTCTCTCTCCTTTTTGTTTTGTTTTGTTTTGTTTCTTCTTGCTCGTGATTCATTCCATTGGTCATAATTCTTCTTTGCAACATGACTAATGTGAAAATATGTTTACTATGAATGTATATGTAGAGCCTATATCATATTGCATGCCCTCTTAGGGGCCAGGGAGGAAGGAGGAGAAAATTTGGAACTGAAAAGCTTGTGGAACTGAATGTCATAAACTATTTAAAATAAACAATTAAAAAAAAAGAGTCAGAGAAGATTTTTCAGACTTTGCTTTCTCTCATTCTTAATAAGCAGAGGGAGGATGCAATCAACTTCACACCAGGGCAGCTCATTTTAATTAAACTTAACTCAATTCAATAGGTATTTATTATGCACTTACTGTATTCTGGGCGCTGTGTCAGGTGCTAGACCAAAGATAAGAACAAAAGATAGACAATTCTCACTTTTGAGGAGGTTCCACTCTATTGGGCTCATGGATTTTTACGAAGAGGGGTTGGATTCTTGCAAAGAAGGTTGATTTCTGGTCTCTAATGGCACAGACAGGGAGCTATCAGGCACCAGCTGCACAGGTTTTGGTGAAATTGACTAGAATCTGTAAGCATGAGGCATGGGCATTTCCTGAAAATTACTGGCGGGGGGTGGGGCGGGGGGTGGTAATGTTAGACAGGAAATGGAAGCATGTTCTGGCTGCTTCAGAGCCCTGTGGATCTCACAAAGGCCCATGAGCTCATGTGCAGCCTTTAGTTACTGATATCTAGAACAGGGAGAGGCTAAATGAGCTAAGGAAGGCCTGCTTTTTGTTAATCCCATATAAACCAGCATTCAGAAGGGGATGTTGTTCTTTGGACTTGACGGATTTTGAATTAATCTGCTGGCCAGTATTATCGATCTGGGCATATGCCCACGGGCAGGGACCTGGAGCGTTGCATAACCTTCCAGAGCATTTGTGTTCTGGGACAGGGCTTTTTAAAACTGATCTGCCTGTTTGACTCAATCTCTCTGTTCATACTGAACTTTCACTTGGGACTGGAGCTCCTCTGACCCAAAATAAGCACTTGCTCCCCTCCCTCCTCCCTTTTGGTAGTCTGGTGAAGCCCATAGACTCCTTTACGGATTTTTTAAAAAATTCATAACTGAAGGAGATATTAGCTTTCACTTAGAGGTTAGTGAAAATAAAGACATACAGTTATCCTGCCCACAATGGGGAGATGGGGAATTTGATGGCATGGCACACCCCACGCAATCTGAAAAATCCATATAAAAATTTTTAGCTCTCCCTTCTTACCAAAGAAGAAGCCTGGATTTTTTCTTTTTCTTTCATAGGGTGTTTACAGCACCTTATTGTAAAATTCAGGTTAAGTATTTGATCATAGGCTCTACATAGGGTCAATGTGAAGTAAAAATACTTTTTCTGTGTCATCCGCTGGCCTTCATGTGTTGTCCACGGCTTCGCGAAACTCCCCCAAAATTCCCATTTAATTTCTTGTGCCAACTTGCCATATATCAAAACCACAATGGGGAAATTTGTGAAGTAGAAGGAACTGTATGTGTGTGTGTGTGTGTGTGTGTGTGTGTGTGTTTATATACACACATTTATATACGCACATACATACATATATACATATTTGTATACACACATATGTGTGTATGTATATATTTTAGATATAGATATATACATACATATATGAATATATAATAACTATAATAAATCAAAATATATAATAATATGCATTATATATAATATATAATAATAAATATATATAACATATATTTTCCATCTGTGTTCACAGACTCCCAGAAACCTAACCGCAGGCACTTGAATGGGAGGACTCCAGGTTAAGAACTCCAGATATACTCTTTTACCATTTGTGTCCTTGCCCCTGCCCTTTCCCCCCATCCCCCCTCTCTATCTGGGCCTTTGGGGATTCTGTTCTTGGTGTCTTCCCTTTTCCTGTAAGTTGTTCCTTCAATAACATTCCTAGTGGGCCAGCTAGGTGAATAGAACATCGGACCTGGAGTTAGGAGGACCTGAGTTCAAATCCGGCCTCAGACACTTGACACTTACTAGCTGTGTGATCTTGGGCAAGTTACTTAACCCCAATTACCTTGACTTCCCCCCGCCAAAAAGAACATTTCTAATGCCATTTGGTATCCCTCTTTGTCCCCCTTACACTGTCTCCTACATTAAACTTACCTGGGAACATTTTTCATCCTTCCCAATAGGATGTTGGCTTCTTAAAAGACAAGGAACTTGTGTTTTTTTTTTTTAACCTTTATATCCCCAGGGCCACAAAATAGGTGTTTCATGAATGTTGGTTGAAGAAACGAAGAACCTTGTGAATTAAATTAATAGGGAGGAGGACATGACCTATGATTTTCCTGTGAAGCAACTCCCTCTACCAATTCAGGTCTCCACTCTCCCTCATCTGATAGTCTTAGAGAGCTGGACAAAACTCCAAGAGCTTAAGTGCCCTGCCCAGAGTCACTTATTCAGTACGAATGGCAGCTAGGTATCTGAATGACAAATCATTATAGAAGATCTTCCATATTATAGTGTAAGCCCAGCTTTTCTTCCTTCCCCCATCCCCCAGCTCTTGCAAGATCTTCAGACTTTCTGGCTTGGAATAAAGAATCAGACATTCCTCTCCAACTGATCTCAGACATTATAGGTCCAAACAAAGAGCTGAATACACTTCCACTAAGAGACAGTTAGGTCTTGAACAAGGGACAGGAAATTCTGAAACTGCTTCTTGAGGACCTAGCCAGTTCTCAAAAACAAAACGATTGGCAAGATCTTCCCCTCCCGAGGGGAGCGCCTACCCTCGCTGCCTGGGACCATCTGGGACAATTAGCAGTAGGCCCTCGTTGTTCAGGAAGCTATAAAAGTCCCCGTGTGGAACAAGCGAGTGAGATCTCACTCATGGAGAGGAAGCTTCCTGGGATCAGTTTCCCTCTCGGGCCTTGATCAAGCTGGGCTGTGTAAACCGGGACCCCCCTCAGCTTTGAGAGGATCACGGCTGGAGTTCCCCCCAGAGGGGATGAATCTAGGTTGTGTCTTTGTCTTTGTTGTGTTAACTGTGTTTGTTAGAGTATTTCCCCTGTCTTTCAATAAAAACCATGTTCTGTCGAGAGTGTGCTTTATTGCCAGTGCGAATCTGAATCCGAACCTAACTTAGCTTAACCGAACAGTATCATGGTAGAGGATGCACTGGACCTGAGTTCCAATCCTGCCTCAGGCATTTACTAACTTTATGATTCCCCTAGACAAGTCACTTAACCTTTCTAGGATCTGTTTCTCTCACCATATAATGGGGATAATGTTGTAAGGCTCAAATGAGATAACATACATAAAGTGTCTTGCAAACCTTCTCTATAGAAAATGCTAGCCATTAACTTTTATTATGTATTAGAGGCAATTCTTGAACCAGGTTCCATTCTGCCTCTCAAGTAACTAATACAAGTATCATTACCTCCTTTTTTTAAGATGGGGTCTTCTATCTAGCCAAGGTTGGAAGTGCAGTGGTCATTCACAGACCAATCCCCAAACTGATCACCACAGAAGCTTTTTCTAACCTAAGCTGACCTGGGCCCTCTCTTAGGTAGTCCAGTGGTTCTTGGATGCTGGAGGCTCACCATATTGGTGCCAGACTTAGTACGGATACTTGCTCCCAGAAGGGCAGCTAAGTGCCAGAGTGCTGGGTGTAGAGTCAGGAAGACTCCCCTTCCTTAGGTCATATCTGGCCTCTGACACTTACTAGCTGTGTGACCTTGGGTGAGTCACTTAACTTTGTTTACCTCTGTTTCCTCATTTATATGTGTATATTATATATGTATATTTATATATTTGTTTTTATATATTATTTATATTTGTATATAATATATGTTTATAAAAAGCTAGAGAAGGAAATGGCAAACCACTCCAGTATCTCTGCCAAGAAAACCCCAAACGGGGTCACTAAGAGTCAGACGTGACTGAAAAACAAACAACCCAGAACCCCTGAGTGCAAAGCAATCCACCAACCTCAGCTATCCCCAGCATCATGAACGGCCACCAAACCCTTGGGTGGTCTATCTCAATCAATAAACATTTATCAGATGCCTACTATGTGCCAGGAATTTTCTAAACACTGGGGATACAGAGAGAGGCAAAAGACGATCCCTGCTTTCAATCTTATAATTTTCTCTTAGAGAAGAGAAGACCAAAGTCAACTCACAGTCACACGGCGGCACAGCGAGCACTTGAAACTCCATAATATTTCTCTTGAACAACGTGACTTCCTCCCCTCCCCTGTCCATGCCACATCGCCCCTCACGCAGACAGACTCTGACTATACGCGTTCTTATTTATGGTCAAACCAATTCTTTCTCCCTCATGACGGCAAGGAAACAAGGTTGTTAAGTAATAAAACATCTCTTCCCTTTGCAGTTCTGGAGAAATTAGTCTTCTGTTGATCAACTATTTAATGACCTCTGGCTGGCCTCTAAACAAAAGATAACTCAGATTTATCAGGAAAGTCCCAAGTGGCTCAATAAAGTCCTGCTAGTCTGCTCCAGAGTCCAACGCCAGGGGAGGGATAGTTTCTAGTGGGTGTTGGAAGATAATTGGGTATCCTGGGGGAGTTTGCATGGTGGTGGTGGCTGGATCAGGGGTGGGTAGGAAAGGATGCTGGTATGCTGTCTTTTCAATAAATGGCAGTTATAGGTGAGCCCTGGAATTAGCATACTAAAATCAGCCTTAGAAGCTCATCGACAAACCTCTCTTAGGAAGGTCAGTCACACATTATAGGCAGAGTAGGTGGCCACCCCCTAATAGCACAGTTTCTTCACTTAAAAATATTCCCTCCTCTGACTCCTACAATAATAGCTTCCATTCATATGTCCCCTCACCCCAAGAGATTTATAAAGTACTTTATTCATGGTAACTTTGTAAAATAAGGCAGTATGAGTATTGGGTCTGGTTCTGAGAGTTCATAGAAATTCTCCGTGTAGAAACATCTGTGGTAGCAATGTGTCTGTAGCTTACTAGTCTCAGAGAGTTGCCCTTCAATTTTACCTTCCCTGGTTCATCCTTCTGGGTTTTAAAGCTTCACCCAGATCCTGCAAGGGGGAGCTAGGTGGCACACTGGATAGAGTGCTGGGTCTGGAGTCAAGAGGACTCATCTTCCCGAGTTCAAATTTGACCTCAGATACTCACTAGCTGTGTGACCTTGGGCAAGTCACTTTACCTTGTTCGCCTCAGTTTCCTCATTTGTCAAATGGAGAAGGAAATGGTAAACCACTTCAGTATTTTTGCAAAAAAAAAAAAATCCAAATGAGGTCACAAAGAGTCAGACATGACTAAACAATAGCTACTTTGAAAAGCTTCTACCTTGGGACTAGACTCTGTTGTTTTAGTTCTGAACTCTAGTTATAACTTTAAGATGGCTCTTCAACAAGACTTTACCCATTTCCTTGGCCACTATGAAGAGAATTCTCCTTTTCCAAAGCTATTGTTAGAGATGATGAGATGAAGTCTTATAAACACTACTGAATGAAGTCACATATGTGTGTGTGTTTGTGTATTCACATACATATGTATGTATATGTATGTATATGTATGTATGTATGTAGGAGTCTTCCTCTCCGTTTGATTTTTTTTTAAATTTTGATTAAAGGGGCCTTCCCTTGATTAACCTCTTAAAGAGGCCTATTCACTGAATGCTGTTACCTCACTCAAAGTGAGAACCTGAAAAGACCTTAGCCTGAAAGGGCCAGGGTCTCCCATTGAATCCTGGGCCATCTGCAGTCATCCTGGTGAATATGGGGCCGCTGGACCCAGATGGCTCTGGAGGAGAAAGTGAGGCTGGTGACCTTGCACAGCCCTCCCTCACTCAAATCAAAATCAACTGCAAGTCATGTCATTATCTGCCTGATGTCATGGTACTCTTGGAGAATGAAGGACAAACACAACCACAACCACCACCACCACAGCAACAAGACCATGAAGCGCCCGGTTACACTTGGAAGAATCGTCCCCATTCAGAAAACCTAGGAACTTCATTATGCGATGCCTCCACACCCCTATCTTTGCCCCTAACGAGTTTGCCACCAATACCCCCTGTAAGCAAATATTCATAAAGCTCAAAAAGCTCACTTATAGGTCAATCAGAATTAATTTCAGAGCATTTATTGTATTTTGACGATCAACTGGAATGATCAATCTGGTGGCTGCTGAAGGACATTTCTCATTCACCTTGAAACTGAATCATCCAGGCAACTCAAAGCAATATCACAGAGGGATGATAAGATCGATATCTCTTGGGGCCTCGAGGCATGACTTCAGTCCTCCAACTTCAAGCATTTACCCTTTGGCCATCCTCCTTTGAGAAGGAAGCTGTTAAGGAAATATTTTCCCTCTGGGTGAATGGTGTCTCATGCTGGAATTCACCATAACCCTCCAGGTTAGAAATGTCCATTCTTAGGAAAACTAGTCACTGACCTGTGTGCAGGGAAGACAAAAGAGTCAATCCATCAACAAGTATTTCTGAAGCGCTCCTGGTAGTAGTTAGGTGGTACAGTGGTTAGAGCTCTAGACCTGGACTCTTTTTTTAACTATTACATTTAAAATGTTAAGATTGGATTTGTCACATTGGATTGGTGCAGACCCTTATCACCTCATGATTAAACTGTTCAGATATCCTGCTGGTTAGTGTCCTTGCTTCGCTCTGGTCCATCCTCTGGTCAGCTATCAAAGTGATCTTTCTAAAGCGAACATCTGACCATGCCCTTTCTCTTGCCCCAGTAACTCCAATGGGAAGCCTAAATGTAAAATCTTGTGTTGAGCGCTCAAAGCCCTTCCTACCCGGCCCCCTCCTGTCTTTTCAGTCTGATTGCAGGTTACCTCCCGCACACGCTCTGAGATCAAGGCTTCTTACTCTTCCTTGTGCAAGCCCCTCCGTCCCCCAACTTCAAGCATTCTCGCTGCCCTTCTCACTGGTATTTATTCTCACTCCATGCCTGGAATATTCTCCTTTCCCATTTCAACTTTTAGGCTTCTTTCAAGTCTTAAGTAAAACCTCCCCTTGCGAAAGAAAAGTTTCCCAATCCCTGCAACGCTGGGGCCTCCCTTCTGTTGGTTATCTCCAATCTACCTCGTATTTATCTTGTTGGTACATAATTGTTTACACGTAGTCTCCTCCGTTAGACAACTTGAGAACAGGGGATAGGTTGTATTTTGCCTTTTTTCATATCCGCAGCCCTTAGCACCATACCTGGCACACAGCAGGCACTTAATAAATGCTCACTGTTGACTCGGAAGCTAAGCTTCAATTAATGCAGTCAAAAATCACATCGCCGTTTTTGGACACCATATTCTGTTACTGAATCATTGAGCTGTGGTCCACTAAAGCTTCCAGATCTTTTTCAGATGAACTGATATATCTAACTATGGCTCTCCCATGCCAATGTGTCGACTGTCTCTTCCAATTATTGGTCATGTATTGATTTGCTAAGCTACGAGAGGCAGCTTTAATACCAGCACTTGTTAGTTCCAGTTCAATTTGGGGGTGACCTAGTCACATGAGTTGACATCAGTCACTGAATGGTTAACAAAAGGAAGCTTATTTTGTCCTAAAACCACATAGATATGCAACAAGGAAACAGCAGCAGCAGGTTCTGTAGACAGGCCCGCTCTCATCTGCATACAGAAACAGTTCTGGTCAGCGGTGGAGGATGTGGTAACTCTTGTGGTCTTCAGACGTTCACCAACCTGGAGGCCTCTAACTTCCCATCCACTTAGGTGACAAGATGACAAACTTAGATGTCAAAAGAAGCAGGGAAACTGGGATCTGGGGACAGCTTTGTTGCCCTTTAGGGAAAACTAATCCCTGTCCCAGGGAACCACAGGAATCCTGGTTCTGTCACATATGGCGTCTGTGTCTTTATTCAAGTCACTAATAAAAAAACTAAACATAGCAGACGTTGATTCCTAGATCATTAAAGATGCCTCTCTTTATTCTTGTTCAGTCATTCTCAGTTGCGTCCAATTCTTCATCACCTGATTTGGGGGTTTCTTGGCACAGATACCAGAGCAGTTTGCTATTTCCTTCTCCAACTCATTTGACAGATGAGGAAACTAAGGCAAACAGAGTGTTACAGTCCGTTAACTTGCGAATGGAAAGAGACCAGGGACAACAGGAATAGGCAATCACCTAGAGCTCTTTATTACTGGCATACCAGGGACTCCATCCTAGTGATGAAGACCCCGACTCCAGGTTTAAGGCAGAATTTATAGAGTACAGAAACAAAGAGATAGTTAATTAGAGTACAGAGGCAATTAATGCACACAGCTAAGTCAGCATTTCGTTCTTATCAGTTCCTGGGAACTGGTCCTTGAATGTTCCTGGGGCAGTTCCTGGGGCAGGGCGTCCTGACGCCTCCTATTCGTCTTCTTATCTGCAGAAACATATCCCATCTGGGGGTAGTTAATCTTGTAGGGTCCCACCTGGAGGCAATAATTCTTATTGGGGGAGCGCTAATGGTCACTCTGTGCATCCTGTATTCTCAACTATTTTCTTGTTAAAACTATTAATCCTTCCCTAGGTCCCTACAAGAGGTAAGTGACTCGCCCAGATAAGTGTCTGTGGTCAGATTTGAACTCAGGAAGATGAGTCTTCCTGACTCCAGGCCTAGCACTCTTTTGAATCAATTGAAATGTGTTATCCACTTATCTTTATTCCTCCCCCACCCCAAATAAAAATAGCTAAGAAAAAATTAAAAATTAAAATAAAAAATAGCTTAAGAAACTTTTAAAAATGCTTTGCCAAAATTCAGGTAAACTATTGCATTCTCCTGAAGTTAGCAAATCTATCAAAAAAAGAAAAAAGGAGGAAGGTCAGTTTGTTATGATCTGTTCCTGAGGAGGCTCTTTGTAATCCTGGCTTGTAATCATCTCTTTAATACCCTATTGTATCAAGATCAAGCTCATTTACCTACAGTCTGCAAACTTCCTTGTTCACTTCCCTTGTTTGGAAAAACAGGATGACGTTTTTCTTTCTCACTGACATTTTCCCATATTCCTCAGTCGATCAGATGTCAATACTAATGGCCCTTTGTCAGTTTCAGTATCTGAGGGCATAGTCCATCTGGGCAGGCTGACTCGAGTTCACCAAAGGCAACTACACTCTCTCTCCTTACTTATCTTCGTTACCAACCCTCTGTTAGCCATGTTCATCCTATCATTTCCAGCACAAGGGTCATTCTCCCCGAAGGAGAAAAGAAAAGCAAAATCTGAATTGAGTCGCCTTCCCTCTGACGTCAGTTACTGTCTCATCTGCCCTGAGTAGCGGTCCTGCGGCTACTGCGAGCCTATGCTTTTCCCCAAAATAGCTTTAAATTTGTTTTTCTTAGTTTTCCTCACCAGTCTCAGTTCGTTCTGAGTTTTAGCATTCTTGGCACTAGTTTTACGAGGGTGTGCCACGATTTATTACTCTTCCTGTGTTGTTTGCCCTTGCTTTTCTCTTCTGCATGCATCTTTAAAAAAAAAATCTAAGTTTAGAGGCAGTGTTTTGTAGTGGATAGAGTACTGTATGGGACAGAATTTTTAAATGACAGGAGAGACATCCTTAGGAGGAACAAAGTAAATTTATTTCACAAACCTTGCAAGATTTGGGCACACCTCCATAATGGAGGAGGCGAGGTAAAAGGGAACCTGTCCTAATTTATACTCTTAATGAAAAAGATTCCCACCCACCTCTATCCCTTCTCATCGTTGGCTGAGAAGTGGGCTTACAGTCTAGGTGCGAAAACTACACAGAGGACCAAGGTTGATCCGGTCCATTCAGGTTTTTCCCTATCAGAACTCAACTGCCGGGGTGGCGTCTGAAAGTCTAGGAGAAGAAATGGGGTGGGGGTGGGGGAGAGACCTTCCTAGAGCAAAGAACAAATAGCTCACAGGAGATTCATTATCTTCTAACATCTGAGAGAGAGGGGGAAGGGCATGCCTTCCAAAATTACAAGGCCAAATCCCCAAACCTCTCCATTAGCCATACCCTGTGAAGTCTTCACAATTATCCATCCCATTCGGTACTGGCCTTGAAGCTATGAAGATGGGTTTAAATCCCACCCCATCCAGCCGTGTGACTCTGGGCAAGCCACTTAAGCTCTCTGAGCCTTGGTCTCTTTCTCTGTGAAGTGAGGGGGTTAGATTCCATGATCCTTAATATCCTTTCTAACTCTAGATCTATTATCTTATGATAGAATGATAAGGTGGTGAGTTCCACGTGCAGCCACATCAGTCTCTTCAGACAATTCCCCAATGTTTCTCCTCATTGGGATTATTTCTTTTTGTGTTCTCAGCACATTTTTCTGCGGTTTTCCCTTTCCTCATTGGATGACTTCTGTACAATTTTAGTCTCAAGATCTTACCTATCCACCCTTTGAACACCTAGAATTCTGAATTACCAGTATCTGTGGTGCATATCAGACCATGCCCAGATTTTTCTACTTCTCTACCAGAAACTCTAAGAGAGAATGATCACTTTCACCCAACATTCCCATCAATTCCACTCCCAACAACCCTTTTCTCCTTCTTTATAAAAATCAGTTCCTGGGTAGGATTCCTTCTTGCCTGTTCCACTTTTTGAAGGACGAAATTTTTAAGACAAGTCAAGAATTTGTTAAATACTTTGCTACATACCTTGGTCCCACTGCCCAAAAGGCCCATTTCTTGGAGCCGCAGGGCCTAAACAGGAAGAGCCCTTTGTTCTAGGTAGTTCAGTGCATGGCACCAGTTATAGTGGTGAGCCTTCACCCTATCCAGAGGATGAGCCAGAAAAAGCATTCAGGAAAAAGAGCCAGCCTGTATTAGTCTGGCATTTTCAAAGCTGCAGCCTGTCTAGCTATGAAGCCAATCTACCAGCCATGTGGTAAAGGAGTGCGGGATGTCTTCTCTCAGAAGCAGGGTGCCTCTATGTTAGGTGATCTGAGCATGCTCCAAAACCCTGTAGTAGAAGCTACACAGGATGAATTGAGGGGGATCCAGAAAGGCTTCCTAGAGAAGGTGGGATTTTAGCTGAGACTTGAAGGAAGTCAGGAGGTCAGGAGGTGGAAATGAGGAAGGTGAGCATTCTGTGTCTGGGACACAGCAAGTGAAACATCTGGAGTCTAGAGATGGAGTTTCTTGTTAAAAAAAAATAAGATGTGAAAATATGTTTAATATGAATGTATGTGTAGAGCCTATATTAGATTGCATGCCACATTGGGGAGGGGAAGAAAATTTAAAACTCACGGAAGTGAATGTTGAAAACTAAAAGTAAATAAACTTTTTTTAAAAAAAAGAAAAAAAAAACAAAGAATAACAAGGTCAGTGTCACTAGATAACAGGATATTTTAGAGGTGTATGTAAGGTGTTGTAGTAGGAAGGCCGAATTTATGATCTCAAAAAGGATCATATAAATATCTGAATGGTTCGAAATTGATGGGTATACAGAATTCTCCAAGCAGAAGGCATCAAAAAATTTATTCAGGGCCCAGAGCAACAAATTAGCGAACCAACCTCCCCATTCCAGTATTGTGAACACAAGCCTCCAGGCCCAGTAGGCCTGCCTCACAAGAGTAGCCAGGAGGCCGCAGAAAAATAAGATGGCATAAATCATATTTACCAGCCTCAAGACCTTGCTCCAACTCCTGGGTCCACACAGGGGTCGGCTCTGCTTCGGATTTTTTCTAGCTATAGTTTTCTCGCCTCTCTTCACAGCCAAGCCTCTGGCGTTCTCAAGTCCCTCCTCAACGACTAGAGACCAGAGTCCAGAGACCCATTGGTTCCCGAATTGGCTCCTTTTAAGTCCTTAATCTACACCCACACAGGTTTCACACCTGATAGGGCTTTGGGCCTGGGGCTTAGCACTTAACAGGTGAAAGTACTTTCACCATAAACAAAAGCCA
>CM053627.1:213711449-213735417 GCA_028646595.1 Phalanger gymnotis | reverse complement strand
GGAGTTTGCAGTTCGACTTCCACCCCTGAGGCAACGGAGGCGGGGCAGCTTTAGAAAGTCAGCATTTGTTTGCTGCTAAGTGACTGTCCTTTATTTCACATCCAGACATGGGATTGTAAATTAGTTCTTTCTCTGATTGGAAGGCAATGAGGAAGTCAAAATGAGGAAATCATGAAGCGAAACTGTGTTCTCAAACAAGCTTGAGAATCACCGGTCTGTGGTTAGAGCCACTTACAAACGTGATTCTATAAATAGATTCATATCTCAGAACTTCTTCTATAAAAGTTGGCAACGTAGAACCTTCACCGATCATATTGAAGCTCTGGAGGAGAGAGCTGCACCACTCAACACACACACCTCCACTTGCCGCACAGACACACAGCTTGCTCGGTAAGCTCAATTTGGGGACCGTAGACTCATGGGATTTAGAACTAGAAGGGAGCAGGGAAATTAATCTGGTCCAGGCTCTTTTCACAAAGCAGGAAACTGAAGCCCAGAGAGTTTATTCTGGCAGAGTTTCCTCCATAGAGAAGAAGCGACTTGCTCAAAGTCACCAAACTAGGAAACTAATAAATTAGAGCTGGAATTTGAACCCAGGTGTTTTGACTCAAAATCTAAGTTTCTCTCTAGTGTGCCACACTTGTCTCTTGGGACTGGATTTTGTTGTGATATTTGGGGTTTTCTGAAACATAGGGTATAGATCTATGGTTAGAGGCCATCCCCCTCACTTTACAGATGAGAAAACTGAAGTTGAAGGTTGTTGTTCAACCATTCTCATTTATGTATGACTCTTTGTGAACGCATTTGAGGTTTTCTTGGACGAAATACTGGAGTGGTTTGCCATTTCCTTCTCCAGTTCATTTGATAGATGAGGAAACTGAGGCCAACAGGGAGAAGTGACTTGACCAGGGTCACACATCTAGGAAGTGTCTGAGGCTGAATTTGAACCCTGATCTTCCTAACTCCTTGCCCAGCACTCTATCCACTGTACCATCTAACTGCCCTGAGGTCTGGAGAGATGTGCCCAAAGTCACACAGGTTGTATCATAGGATTTAAACCCAGGTCCTTTGAATCCAGAACACATGATCTTTACACTGTATCACATTGCCTCTAGTGTGGACTAGAGTTGGACATTGTGCTAGTAATATATGCGGGGCCTTCTGTTGGGAAAGAGAAGGGGGAGAGAGAGATAAACAGAGAGAGACAGAGACACAGAGAATGACAGAGACAAAGAGAAACACACAGAGAAAAGGGGAGAGAGAGAGAGAGAGAGAGAGAGAGAGAGAGAGAGAGAGAGAGAGAGAGAGAGAGAGAGAGAGAGAATTACTTTCTCAAGGTTATAGGCCTATGGCAGTGTAGAGAATGGGGCGTGGAAGGGACCAACCAGGTAGAACTCCTTTGCTGGTATGAGATAATTCTCCTAGGGCTGATCCAGGAAAGGACATGCGAAAAATTTAAGATCTCTTTCTTTACATTACCTGGGAAAGGGAAAACTCTTTGCAGTTGAAATGATCTGCATGGGAGATAGTAAATGTCTGGTGGTAGATCAGTTAGTTGGTGGAGATCTTTAAGGGAGTTTAGGCTTTGCAGAAGGAATTTTCAATCAGTTATGGGTTGAACCAGAATTTCCTTTTACCTCTGAGATTCCATGATTTAAAAAAAAAAATTTATAGGAGCAACTTTAATAGACTTTATCTATAGCTTTTGTTTTTATGTCACCTTGCTTTTCCGCTTGTATCTCTCTTCTACCCCTTTGCAGAGAGCTATTCCTTATAGCAGAGAATAGCTTTTTGCTTTTTAATTAATTGATTCTTAGTTTTCAACATTTGCTTTTATAAGATTTTGAGTTCTAAATTTTCCCCCTCGTTCCTCCTTTTTCCCCCTCTCTCCAAGACAGCATGCAATCTGACATAGGCTATACATGTATGATGATATCAAATGTATTTCCACATTAGTCATGTTGTGAAAGAAGAATCAGAACAAACACGAAAGAGAAAAAAACGACAACAAAATGAGAAAAGAGTCTGCTTCACTCTTCGTTCAGATTCCATAGCTCTTTCCCTGGATGTGGATGGCATTTTCCATCGTGAGCCTTTTAGAGTTGTCTTAGATCATTGCATTGCTCAGAAGAGCTAGGTCTAACAAAGTGGGTCATTACACAATGTTGCTGTTACTGTGTACAGCGTTCTCCGGTTCTAGTGGAGAATGTTTTAAGAAGAAAAAAGAAAAAAAATCACCCGAACCAATCAATACACATTGAAAATATCTGACACCATGTGCAATACTCCTCACCTTTGCAAAGGAGTGATGAGGGGGGGTGTCTTCTTCGGGGCCCTGCTTATTCTTTTGTAATGACACAACATTCTTTTGTGATTGTGTGTGTGTGTGTGTGTGTGTGTGTGTGTGTTGGGGGATGCATAATTATAACAACGAAAGCTTTGAAGGTTTGTAATGTGCTCGTTAACTGGAATGTGGAAGCAATGTTGAATTTGGAGTCAGAGGGCCTGGGTTTGTGGGGACTTGAGGGCAGAAGGACATAAGAGCTATATGACTTCAACCAATTTCAAAGGTTGTCATGTGGAAAAAAGGATGAGACTTTTCTGTATGGCTGGAGAATGTAGAAATATGGCCAATGCGTGGGAGTAACAGGGAGTCATGTTTCAGTTCAATGTGAGGTAGAATTTTCTGGACATTGTCAATCAATCAACAAACATTTCTTAAACACCTACTGTGTGCCAGGCACCGTTCTAAGTGCTGGGCATACAAATAAAAAGCAAAACCAGCTTCCGCCCTTAAGGACTTAGGCTCTAATGGTGGAGAAAATATTCATTTAAATGGGTATGCGCAAGAAACCTACCAGGATGTTTGCCAAGCAAACTCTAGATGAGGTCACAGCTAAAATGACTGAGCAACAAAACTTAGATGAAAGGCACCTTGCAAAAGGAAGGCACTCCTAAGTAGAAGGGTTCCTAACTTGGGATCTGAGAACTTTTTAAAAAAATATTATTATTATTATTTTGGAGGGGGGAAGGCAGGGCAATTGGGATTAAGTGACTTGCCCAAGGTCACACAGCTAGTGAGTGTGTCAAGTGTCTGAGGCCGTATTTGAACTCAGGTCCTCCTGACTCCAGGGCTGGTACTCTACTCACTGTGCCACCTAACTGCCCTAAAATTATTATTTTTAATGTTTTAATAAATATATTTCTATAGAATTGGTTTCTCTTGCAATGCTATGTATTTTATGCCTTTAAAGGCATTATTCTGAGAAAGGGTCCTTAGATTCTACTCGACTTCCCCTTGCTGTCAAAGCATCAGTCGAGTCAGCTGAGTGTGGTTCACACGATGTGCAAGCGCACTTGACTTTGAACCTCAGCAGCAATTTCTCTATCCTAAGCACAAAGATCTCAGAGGCCTTTTCTCCCTTCTTGCTGGGAAACAGAGAATAACTTTCTCTAAACACCTGCTGGCTCCCAGAATCACCAAGTCCGCTCTCTAGCACCCATAAACAAACAAGCACCTCAGGGCATTGAATTTTCATTGTACGTACAATGCCAAGAGTGGATCGCTTGAGGCCGAGGCAAGAGAAATTGCCTACTTTCTTTCACTCGACCATAAAGCAAGAAGAAGCCTCTCCCAGTCCTCCTTAAACTTCGTGCCTTTATTCCACGTTGCTTGGTCACTTGGTCAGATGGTGAGCTCCCCATCATTAAAAGTTTCACAGGAGCCATTGGGGTTTGGCACTAAACTAAGAAGTCTCAGGACTTCTGATGAACCCTAAAGTATACTTGGCTTAGCACAGTGAAGGATATATAGTAGGTGCTTAATTAATGTGTTGTCTTCCCTTCCCTTTCCCTGTAAGATAGGATTTGCTCCTTTTAAGCATAGTATTTTATTTTGATTTCTGTCATGAACTTTATGTTAATGTCATTTGCTAAATATTTCACTAACATAATAGTAACAGCTCACATTTACAGGGCACTCAGGTTCACAAAGAGTTTTCCTCGCAATGGCCATGTGAGGTAGGTAGTTACAAACATTATTGTGCCCATTTTACAGAAGAGGAAATTAAGGCCCAAGAAAGGTGAAGTGACTTGTCCAATGACACACAGCAAGTAAGTATCTAAGGCAAGATTTGAACCCAGGTCTTCTGACTGAACTTAGAATGCAGAATCATTGACTTAGAGCTGAAAGAGTCTATAGAGATGATGTCATCCAACTACTTCTTTTAGTAGTTGAAGAAAATGAGGCCCATTGCTGGTTTGCACAATGCCATAGCGAGTGACGGGTGGGGATTTGAACTCGTAGCTTGAAATTCTAAATCCATTGCCCTCTCTTTGTTAAAAGAAACCAAATAACTATCCAGCAAAGATGCTAAAAAGGAATTCTTTTGGAGGCAGAAGATTGGATGGAGTGGGCTTTAAGTTTTCATCCAACTCTTAAGTTTTCATCCAAGTCATAGGACTGATCCCATGAAGTGCCTGTGAGGAAGGTAATGTCTCAGCTGGGATTAGTTGAAACCTAAGATAAGAGCAAGATAGGCCCTAGAATGTGCTATTAAATGTTTTACAACCGGCTCTACCAAAAAAAATATATCCACGGCTCATTTTTAAGTTTAATGTGAATTATTAACATTTTCCTCATCATTTTCTTAAATCTCGACCCTCAACAAAACAACAAATGAAGCCTCAATTTGTGGCTTTGCTGATTTTGAGGTGTAAATGCCCATATTCAAAATTTAACAATTGGCTCTCCTGAGTCTGCACGCCAATCAGGTTCAGCACACCACTGAAAAGGTCCAAAGAAGTGGATATAGATAGAACGAATCAGAGATGAGAGAAAGCAAAAGCCGGCCAGAATTAGCCTATTCCACAATTTTATCTGGGGCAAGTCCAGCCTGTATCGGCTTAGTGGGAATTACTGCACAGATTAACGGCCCGTGGGGTGCCCCAATCCGCTTTTGTCATTGTTGTTGGTTTCTGAAGAGGAGCGATGACATCCTGAGGGTGACGTCTCGGCTCGTGCAGCGTTGTGCAAAGTGTCAGCCTCACTCCTCTAGTCGCTGGGGTCCAGCGGCAGGACGAAAGTTAGGATGCCTGTCAGTGTTGCCCGGGTGACCTTGGCCTTTCTAAATAGGGATTGTTTCCCAGATCTTGGTTTATCTAAGCCAACGCCCATTCGGTGACTAAGGGCTAGGCCAATAAACCCAGAGGTTGGTATTTTGGCCCCCATCCAAGATGCAGTGTTGAAAGCTGTGGGAAGCGAAGTCTGCCTGCATTTCTTTCCACTGGTACCACAGCCTTGGGCTTCATCTCATTTCTGTTATATAGACTTGTAGGGAGATAGGGTCACAGACCTAGAATTAGAAACTCAAAGGTCATCTAGTCCAACTCCCTCATTTTTTGGTAGGGATACTGAGGCTCAGGAAAGTTAGATGATAAAGAATTAGAGGTGGGATTTGAACCTTGGTTCTCTTGCTCCAGGATCAATCCTTTCTGTACGATGGGAAGGGACTCTGTGCCGCAGAGACATTAAGTCGTTTGCCCAAGTTCACAAACACAGCAAGTAGCAAAGCAGAGCCTTCGGATTCTAAATCTAGTCATTGTGATTAGGCATTAGAGCGACAGAGAGAGAGCCCTGCTGTGATGCTTGGGAATTATGTAGCGGAGACAGCCCTCGAACTGGAGTAGATAGAAGCTTTGGGCTCTGGTCCCGGCTCTGCGAGAGCTTGGACAAGACATAATAAAGGGGCTGGACTAACCGGACTCTGAGGCGTCTTCCGACTTTGACCATCTCAGCAATGCTGATGATGATAATGATGAGCACAAGTGGTTGGGCTTAACTGTCTAAGCTATAACTCTTTGATCACTCCAGGGACCCCTCACCTCCTCACCTCTTTCTTTAACCCCTTGCCTCCTCAGTGCTGTTGTTCAATCCTTTCAGTTGTGTCCAATTCTACATTGACTCCATACGGGGTTTTCTTGGCAAAGATACTGAAGCCGTTTGCCCTTTCCTTCTCCAGCACATTTTACAGATGAGGAAACTGAGGCCTACAGGTTGAAGTGACTTGCCCAGGGTCCCGCAGCTAGTAAGTGTCTGAGGCCGGATTTGAACTCACGAAGATGAGTCTTCTTGACTCAAGGCCTAGAGCTCTATCCACTGTGCTACCTGCATAAATACATACACATATACTTACGTACTATATATATACATATGCAAAAAATGATATACACATACAGATATGTAAACATGAGTTATTATTATTGTAGGTTAGAGAAATATTACATAGATGATGCTAATATAAAATTAATAAGAGAAGTTAAAGTAATAGGGCAGGCTTGAAAGGAATAAATTTTATACCATAGCAGATCATATCTTTTGGGGATCTCTCTCATTTTCTCTCAAACTTTTTTTTTTGGAGGGGGTAAGGCAGGGCAATTGGGGTTAAATGACTTATCTAAGGTCACACAGATAGTAAGTATGTCAAATGTCTGAGGCTGGATTTGAACTCAAGGCCTCCTGATTCTAGGGCTAGTGCTCTACTCACTGTACCACTTAGCTGTCCGCGCCCCTCCCCCCCCCATCTCTTTTTGGGTAATTCACCAGTGAATTTCCCCAGTCACCAGAAGTCATGTGACTGGAGACTCAGTTGTGTTTATGGGTGTGTTTGAACTTTGTACCTGTTTATAGTTTATAGTTAGTTTATAGTTAGCTACTCTCTTTCCGTGCTCAGTGGTTTCTGAGATGGTCCGGTGCTTTGTGCGATTAGGCAAGATGGAGATGTTGTCGTGGTGGTTCCTTTGTTTTCTAAGAGGACCAATAACCAGATGATGACAACTCCTGTGAACACAAAGATGAAGTCATATATGTGAGTTTCAATTAGGATGTGCACTTTCAGGCATTTATCTAATAAGGATGCATTTGCATTCATTCACTTTCACTCTGTCCCCATCTGACCAATTGGGGTTGGGACATTTAACCATGGAATAATGCTTGCTGTTTGATCTTGGTCCAGGCACTCCCTCCTGGCCTTAGTTTTTGCATCTGTAAAATGGGGAAGTTGACTTCTAAGCTCCCTCCCAATTCTGATATTCTAGAAATCTATCGCCCAGTTGGTCAGACACCTTTCGTCTTGGGCCCCCCTTAGCATATGGAACGTTTCCAAAGCTTTCCTTTGACTTCCCAACCTGGACATGGAGTAAAGATGGGCCCTGTGATAGTTTTGTGTTCCTTGGTCTAGAGTTTGTCCTGCAGTGATGAGCAGAAGCAGGAAAAACGCCAGATGAGGAATCAGAAGGTTTGAGTTCTTAGTCTATCTGTGCCGCTAACTCAGAGACAGCCAAGGGTAGAAACAAGAACACTGGATCTGGAATCAAAAACCCTAAGCATCGCCCAACTATGCCAGTCCCTAGCTCAAAGTCTCTTCCCCTCACCGATCCATAATCTCCTGAGGATGCTGAGAATCGAAGTATCTGTTGGATTTTTTCATCGATATATTTTTGTATCCAAAGTGGGATTTTGATTAATGAATAGTCAGCAAACCAATAAAGATCCCAGAGATGAGGAGATAAAACTTACCACTCTCCTCATGGTGGTGGAGAAGGGCTAAGGGGACAGAGTGCCATAAACATCTGATGAGGTCACCGGGTAGAATGCTTTTGCTCTATTGTTTTGCTTTGTCACAAGGGCGGGCTTGGTGCGAGGAGAGAGGAAGTGGAAACGATTTGTGTGAATGTAAAAGTCATCGATAAAATGTATATTGAAAGAAAACCGAGGCAAAAACCTTCTTCTGAGCCTCGAGAAGCAGACAGGAAATGAGAGATGGTTTCCAGTTAAGGATGATCCTCCAGCAAGAGTTTGCTTTGGCAAAATATACCACCGTTTGTATACAAACATGGTACCTCTACTGATTCCCCATCAGGCGGGTATTCATTTTCCTTGTTTCCCCAGCCGTGGGCTTGGGGTCCTGCCGGCTCTCTGGAGTTCCCTTGTGGCGAGCGTCATCATAGGCCCAAGGAGGACTAAACCTTTGCCTCTAGTGTCACTAATTCTAACCAATTAAGCCAAACAACTATGGCACAGTGATATCACCATAATAAAAACAATAATAATTCAACTTACATTTATGTAGATAGCCCATTGGGATTCTATCGCCATCTATAAACATCATCAAAGGAATTGCTGGCACAGTGGAAGGGTAACTGGCTCAGAAGTCAGAAAGCCTGGGTTCAAATCCCTCTCATAATGCTTAGACCTGTTAACTTTAGGCAAGTCCCTTAATTTCTCTGAGCCTCATTTTATAGATGAGGGAGTTAGACACGATAGACTCTCAGGTCCCTTTTCAGCTCTAGGTCTAAGGCCCTTTGACTTCATTTGAGCCGAGGGAGGTAGTGAGAATATTAAACCAATTTTACGGATGAAGAAACTGAGGTTCAAAGAGTTGCTTAAGATCCCACAGTAGTACGCTAATAGGCTTTGTACGATCGAACATGTATATCAAATGCTTACCATCTCAGGGAGGGGGAGGTAAAGAGAAAATTTGGAGAGCAAAAAATTTTTTAATGAATGTTAAAAATTGTCTTTACATGTAATTGGGGAAAAATAATATATTATTATATATAATACATAATTAGATAATATATTATAATATAATACAGTATTATAAAAATGTTTCAAAACAGGAAAAAAATTCAGAAACCAAAAGGATGAGTCAATCCTGAAAGACAATAAAAATTCTCTTAAACAAATTAAATACAAAAGAAAGTTGGGGAACAAAAGCCCCATGGCAGCTCGGGCATATATCTGAAACGCTGAACTGGTGGTGTGGTATACCTCATGCAACCGGGACAGGGGATCTAGTCATAAGTTCTATTCTTCAACTCTGTCACTAACTAAACCTTGGGCACGTCACATATCCTTTCTGTGCCTTAGTTTCTTTTTCTGCAAAATAAGGATAATAACATTAACATGTATTCTTTCACCTTTAAAGGGCTGAGGTGAGGATTCAATCACTTTGACTGAGCATGTGGTGTGCCAGCATCTCAAGAAGTTTTTATTCATAATGTTATCTTCTTCTTATGGGTCAATCCATTCCTTTTCCTGAGTACCTCTCACCCAGGACTGTGTTTTCCTAAAAGAGGTGTTTGTTTTTGTTGTAGCGGGCACAAGGATGGAGAAACACCGGGCTTCGTGGAAGGCAGAATTATGGATGAGAAGAAAAGGCCATTCCCCAGACAGAGTTCAGGGTTCCAAGAAGACGTCAGGAACTGGTTACTCCTGGGACCCACGATCACTTCGCCGGGCATCAAGTGAACGGGTCCGACCCTTGGACAGGCAAGAAAACTTAGTGGATAGTGATGGCTCTGCAGCCCCAAAGCTAGAGAAAATCGATGGGGCCACCAGGGAGCAGGGTGGTCAAAGAAGTAACCACAAGGACAAGGCCCACAAGAAGGCCCCGCATGGGTTGCTAAAGACCCTGGCGAACATCCTGACCAGGACAGGGTCAGAGAAACAGAAGGAAAGGGGAGAAAAAAAGTCAAAGGAGAAATGCAATTCCCCTCAAGACCCAAAACACCTAGAGGCATATGTAGACCCACCAGAACCATCCTTTAAGAAAAAAAGCAAAGAAAAGGGAAACAAAAAGTCAAAGGAGAAATGCATCTCCCCTCAGGGCCCAGAACCCCTAGAGGCATTGGCAGAACCACCACAGCCAACCTCTAAGAAGAAAGACAAGGAAAAGGGAGACAAAAAATCAAAGGAGAAATGCATCTCCCCTCAGGGCCCAGAACCCCCAGAGGCATTGGCAGAACCACCACAGCCAACCTCTAAGAAGAAAGACGGGAGGTCTAGCCTCAAGAAGGCCTTTTCTTTTAAGAAATATGGCAATGAAGAGGCCAAGAAATCATCAGGCTTGGATTTTAGAAGCCCTGAGGAAAGGAGGCCTACAAAGCCTACTTCTCTTGCTTTGCGCATGCGCTGTAGACCAGCAAGTCTGACTACTGGTAAGTTGAACCAATCCATGTTGCTGTGGCAACTCTGCATCTGCCTCCTCCTCTGTCCCCCACATGGTGGATAACTTTTGAATGGTGGCAGGTACCATCTTATTTCTTTGCTCTTTTGTGAGTAGGGCCAGAATTGAGGGGGAACTTGGGAAGATCAGCCTGGCCACCTCTAGATCGTTACCCACCACTTAGAAAAGCCACTACTGGAATGAGACTGGGACCAACCAAGTCCATTGGCAGAATTGCTGTCAGGCACTACCCATCTCCAAGGGAACAAGAAAGAAAGCAGTGATAAGATTTCTAAAGCTTTCCTTATAATAGCCTTTTAGGAAGGTAGTATAAAATCATCACCCCCATTTTACAGATGAGGAAACCGAGACTCAGATAGGTAGTCACATGGCCTGTTAGTAGCAGAGTCTGGACTAGAAGTCTCCCACCTCTTCATTTGTGTTCCACGCCTCGTATGTGCTTCCTGGGTCTCTCTTTCGTGTTCTGTTACATGGCCACTCACTTACCTAAAAACACCCACTGGGAACCTTTTACCTTCACTCTGTTCTCTTAGCATGGAGGAAAGCATCAGATAACCCCAGGAACACAAAATATTAGTAACAAATGTGCTCTCCATCCCAAGAGAACTAATCTTTTAAAAGAGTGGGAAATGTTCAACCCAAAGGAATGACTTTCTAATGGTAAAATTTCAGGCACCTAACCGGGGTAGATACTTTGAGGCCATTGGAGCCTTCCCAGTACTCTCTTTAGATTACTCCAGGTAGCTATTCACCTAGTCTGACTATATGTGAGTGTAATGTGGGTACCAAACCACCTAAGATAGCATCACTCATGTGGAAGGTGCTAGAGAACCTGCTTCTGGGAGACTGGCCATCTTAAGTGGTCTCAGTACACGCCAAACCCCTATAACATTAAAGAGAAATATTCTAGGGATTGAGGAACAATAAAGAACAGAGGCAGAGGGAAAGCACTTAGAAAATACTGCTACAGAAATTCAGAGAGGAAAGGGGAGTTAATTTGAGGTCAATCAGTAAATCAGGAACATGGAAGCATGAGTCAGGGGGCAGCATGCTGGCCTGGGAGCCATAGTATGTTATAACGGGAAGAACCCTCAGAGATCCAATCTTCTCACTGCATAGATGAAGAAACTAAGGTGCAAAGAATTATCAGTCAGTCAACATACATTTATTAAGCACTATGTTCCCAGTACCATGCTAAGCACTGTTGTTGTGTTTGTCCTTTGTTCTCAAAGAGGACCATGAAGTGAGGGAAATGATGACATGACTCACAGTTGACTTTGATTTGAGTGAGGGAGGGCTGTGCAAGGTCACCAGCCTCACTTTCTGCTCCAGAGCCATCTGGGTTCAGTGGCCTGGTATTCACCAGGATGACTGGAGATGGCCCAGGGTGCATTGGGAGACCCTGGACCTTTTAGGCTAAGGTCTTTTCAGGTGCTCACTGTGAGTGAGGCAATGCCCATTCAGTGAATGGGCCTCTTTAAGAAGTTAATCAAAGGATGGCTCCTGTAATCAAAAACCATATATATATATATATGTATATATATATATATGTATATATATATATACACACACACATATATATACATATATATAAATAAATATAAATAAATAATAATAATAAATAAAATAAATAAATATTTTAAATATATATATATATATATATATATATATATATATATCAAACTGGGAGGGGAAGACCCTCAGTGTTGCTAAGCCTTGTAGATACAAAGAAAAGCAAAAACAGTCCTTGCCTTCAAGGAGCTTACATTCTAATATGGGAGATAATGTATAAGTAACTAGGTACATAGGAGAAATATGCAAAGTACATAGAAGAGAATCTGAGAGGAGAAGGCACTAGAAGCCTGGGAAGACCGAGAAAGGCTTCCTGCACAAGGTGGGATTTTAACGGAGTAACTTGTCCGAATTCACACAGTTGGTGAAATAGCAGAGCTGAGATCTGAACCCTTTCCACTGTATCGAACATCAGAAAACTTGAGCTTTGCCACTTACCGACTGTGTGCCTTGGGGCAATTCACCAGGGTTCTTTGAGCATCGATTCCCCATTTGTTGAATGAGATTCCGTATGAGCCCTGACTACCCATCTTAAGAGCGCCATTGTGGGGATTAAATGAGATGGCGGATCTCCAAGCACTTTATAAATCTTAAAAGAGTACGAAAATGAAGGAGATGATGATGATATGTTATCTCTCCTTTTAGCACCTATGCTCCTTGAGAAAGCGGATTATTTTTGTTTGTTTGCCTTTCCTTGTATCCCCATTGTTTAACACAGCGCTGGGCACATACAAGAGCTTATTAACCGATACAGCATATCTCCTCCCATGTTAATGTCTTCATGTGATATGCTGGGCAGGACCCATTGCCAGCCAGAAGACTCATGCTGCCACTTTGCCCTCAGTTACAGACTCCCCGGCCATTAAGCATATATGGATTTATAACACATTTGTTTCTTTCTATTTCCAGACTCCAACGAAGAGGAAGTACATGAGAGGTGGCCCACAGAAGTCAGGACTCTTGATTCTACTGGACTTTCCAGCCAAGTTGGGCGGCCTCCACCAAAGGAGGAACCATGTCTTAGAAGAGATTCTGAATCTAGTGAGCATGACTTTAACCAAGGTCTTGGGTGGACTTTTGCTCTGAGATCCTGGGGGGAGGAAGCAGCATTTTTTTGTCCTCCTGGTCTCATGGAATGTTAGAACTGGTCTTTAGGTCAATTTCTCTGGGCAGGATCTAGAAAACTTGGCAGGTTGTAACCATAAACAGGATTGTAGAGTTATAAGAGACCTTGGAAAGCAGCTGCCTTGTTTTAAAGAGTTGAAGCCATTGGCATGGTCCAGTGAAGAGCGCACTGTCTCTAGAGTCAGAGGACATGGCTTAAATGTTACCTTTGATGATCTCTACCTTGGTAGCCCTGGGCAAGCTTTCCTCATCTATAAAATGAGGAGATTGGCTTGACAGCTTCCAAGGTCCCTCCCAGCTCTAGATCTGTGACTCCAACTGAAGCCCAGAGATGTAAAGCAATTTGCCTAAGGCTGAACAGTTGATTGGTTGGTGGCAGAGCTGGGACCAAAAACCAGTTCTGACTCCCAGTCCAGGGCCCTTTTATTTCTAGCATGTTGTTCTCTGTCTAGTTCCAGCAAGTCTCACTCCCTGCCCCACCCCTTACCACCCCATCCTCACCATCCACCCCCAAAGTCCTGCCTCGTAGGAGGGGCTGACTTTCCTCCAGAGATGGAGATTGGATGAATTAGATTGGAAGTTGAGAGCAAAAGAGTCTTGAGCGTCAGATTTGGTTTCTAGAAAACAATATTGTCATTTAAGGAGCATTTTTGGACATTAAAAAGTGACCCATTTCTCTTCTTTTCCTTTAGAGGACATTGTTATCCAGAAGATAGTTGCTCTTCTCAAAGAGGAAGGAGACAGGTTCAATGAAAAGGTGAGCAGCGTGTCTCCAGTTATCTTCATCGACTCCAAACCTCTGCCTATATAAAGTTTATTTTGTTTTCAAGCTCAGACTTACTTCTTTTGTGACTATTTATATCATCCAACAAGTATTTATTGAAACACTTACTATGTGCTAGGCACTGTGAAAAACAGTCTCTGGCCTCAAGAAGCTTATGTTCTAATGGGGGAGAACACATGGTACATATGACATGCTGGAAAGTAAGCTTAGGAGAGGCTGGGAAAGGCTTCCTGCTTTCTGCATGAGATGGAGCATGAAAGGCCTGGCCATTTGGTGAACAGAGGCAAATTCAGAGCAGTTTGATTTGCTTTGGAATGCATGATTGGCAAATTATTCAGCTTGCCAAGCCACCTTGCCTGCCTACTTCTGCCTCTTTCCTGCCACTTCTCCTTTGTGCCCACCATGCATTAAAAAAAATCTACGTTGGTGAGAATGATAATAACTTGGCCACCTTTTTATCTGGGGGGGGGGTTTGGTCTGGATCTGTGATTTCATTGATGTCATCAAGCTTCTGTTTTGAGAATCTCTCTACCAATGTAGATCGACAACTTGTCTGTAACTTATAGCTTAGAGAAAGTTACCTGGAATTGCTTGAGGAGTTAACCCATGGGCATACAGGTAGTGTGTGTCAGAGGCAAGACTTAGAACTCCAGTCTTCCTAACTCCAAGGTCAGCCTTCTAGCCATTACTCACGTGCTCTCTCTCTCTCTATGTCTATCTCTGTTTCTCTCTCTGTCTCTGTCTGTGTGTCTCTGTTTCTCTCTGCCTGTCTGTCTGTCTCTGCTTCTGTTTGTCTCTTTCTCTGTCTCTCTGTCTCTGTTTTTCTCTCTGTCTCTGTGTGTCTCTGTCTCTTTGTGTGTCTCTGTCTGTCTTCGTTTCTCTCTGTCTCTGTCTCTCTCATTCACCCTCTCTCCCCTTGACCTTCTCAGACAGAAACTACTTCTACCACCCCACACTGACACCTGCTCAACAACATATAATCTTAGAGCCCAGAGAAGTTCGATGTCATACCTAAGGCCATAAAGTCATTATCTGTCAGAGGTTAGCTTCGAACCCAGGTGTTGCTGATTCTGAGGTCCCTACTCCATGTCTTGCTTCCTTTCCTCTTCCTCATAGGCTTATGGATTTACTGGTCTTGGCTTCTCCATCCAGTGCATCTGATAGTCTATTTCTGCTTTCACTTTCTGGGTGTCACTTCTTGGAAATCCTAAAAAAAAAATCATGCCAGGAATATGTTAAGAAACCCAGGCTGTTTCTTCAAACAGGGAAGCCAGTCCAGGCCAGAGAAATGGTAGGATCAAAGACAGAAATAGATATGATGTTCAGGGTATGTTCGATCAGCCAGCCTGGCTAGAACAGAGGGTTTATATGTAAGATCATTGTATCTAGAAGTGAAAGAGACCTTAGACACTAGGCAGTGAAGACCTTTTTTGTGGCATGGACCCCCTTTGGCAGTCCAATGAAATCTATGGACCCCTTCTCAGAATAAAGCTTTTAAATGGTTAAAATAAAATACATAGGATTACAAAAGAAACCAACTTATTAAAATATAGTTATCAAAATATTTTTTAAAAATAGGCTCACTGACCCTTGGTTTAGAACCCCTCATCTACTCCAACCCTCTCATCTATTCCAACCTCCTCATTAATAAACAAGCAAATATTTATTAAGCAGTCTACTGTGTGTGACAGGCAAGTTTTATAGAGGAGGAAACAGACCCACAGAGGGAGGAAGTGATTTTTCCAAGATAGCAAATACCGGAGCTAGGTAGGATTTGAACTCAAGTGCAGGTGTTCTGACTCAAAATTCTGTGCTTGCCTTCCAAACCCAGGCTGCCTTCTGTAATCTTTTCCTTTGTTTCTGCATTCTAGATTAAAGAAGACCCAAATTTTAAGGCAGCCTGGGACAACCTCTCCCTTAACTCCATAGACAAATTGGTGGCTTTTCTTGGAGATAAGGAAGAGAACCAGAAGGAGCCAGATGGGAATCAAGTAGAGAGACGCTATCATTCAACTACCAAATTTACGGGCAACACTAACCATGCTGTCTACCGACTCATGGGCCTGAGAGCCCTCAACACTATGCACACATTTGGCCATATGCCTTATGATAACGAGCAGGTAAGTGGGAGCAGAGGGAAGGAGATGACACCGAATATCCAAGAACTCACGAGAAGATACTCTATGCTTTTAAAGGGAGACCTGTCCCAAAAAGCAGGTCTTCCCTATTACCGCTCTCCGCTCATCACAGATCCCAACCTTCACAGCACGGCTCAATTCCTAGCTCTTCCACCAGCCTTTCCCTAATGACTCTGACCTGCATGAATCACTCCGTTCTCTAATTTTTCTCTCAATTTCTATGGTGGTATAAAATACCACCATCTATTCAAAGTCAGAATTCAAACATTCAAGTCAGAATTGAAAGATTTGGATTCTAGACCTTGGTTAAATCACTTAACTGAGTCTCGGTTTCCACACCCGTAAGAGCGGAATAATCCTTTCTCCGTCTACCTCACAGAGGTACTCCAAAAAACCCAATAAGAGGAGCACAAAAGAATTTTGTATCGTATGAATCAATGAATATTTCAGTTAAGTGTCTATGGGCTGTAATCCGCTGTAACTCAGTTCGATTCAATTCGCTTCAAGCGCAACACCCTGTGTCAGGCCCTAGAGGGAAATATAAAGATGAAATAAGGTACAGATCCTGACCCTTGAGGAACTTACCCTCTAATAAGTGGCCATAAGACTCCTCTGATAAAAGCAAAATAGGAAAGGTGAAAAGGAGAGGCTGAGACAGTGTGTTATGAGAAATATGAGGAAGGAGAGATCATTTTTGCCTAGGGGAGGTCAGGGAAGGCTTTTGCCAAAGGGGACCCTTATATTGAACCTTTAAAGATGGGGTAGATCTCAGTAAGCAGATGTGTGGAGGGACTGGGCAGTTTGGAATGGCAAATGCTCAGGGCAGACAAAGAAGAAGAGATTGAGAATGCTCTAGAGCGACCGTAAAGCAGAGTACGTGAAGGGGAATAGCATGAGAAAAATCTGAAAAAGCTGGTCAGAGACAAACGTAATCATCTTTATTTCCCCCAAAATGCCAATGGAAAAATATGAGAACATTAAAAATTTTTTGCCTTGACATCTTGTTAACAGCTGACATTGGGATCCCAATTTTAAAACTTTAAAAAGAATTTTTCATGCATTATTTAATTTGATCATTTGTAAATATTACAGACGGTAACTATGTGGTACAGGGGTAGAGCCCTGGGACTGGAGCCTCAGACACTTCCTTACCAGCTGTGTGGCTCTGGGGGAGTCATTTAACCCATATTGAGAATTCTCCTAGTCTGGCTTCTCCTGCCTGTCTACCTATCCTTGGTCCTATAGCCTAGTACTTTAATGTATCACGAGCTACCCCCGAGTGGGGCCAAGCCAGATCCTGATAGGTCTTGAAAAGTTAAGGCCTGTCTCTCAAGATGTCCATTTTCTCTTCACAGTATGAGGCAAGCACGTCCTTCCTTAGTCCAGATTGAAGCCCAGGCCTCTCTGCTCCTTTGAGTTGCCGTACAAGAAACAGTTGGAGCCATTAGGAGATAGGAAGATGCTTTCTTAAAACCACAAGCTAATGCTTCATGGTCCCAATGGAAGCCATGGGAATTAAATAAAAGGCTCCCGTGCCTTTCGTATCTAATGATCGATTTGTCAGTTCTTGTTGAAATGGAGAATGTATCAATGTGGGCATCGAGCCAAGTCTCTGGCAGAGATTCCTGATGGAAAGAAATAGTGACTCAGCCTGGTGAATATTTCAACAGATATCTCCTGTGTGTGCCCTCTGTGTGCTAGGCAGCGACCTTCTGGAGGATACCAAGATGAAGAGAGGCATATAAAAATCCAGGGGTGGTATAGTGACTCTGTAGCCCCAGAATCAGAAGACCTAGGGTCCTAACTTGTAAGCTTTGAGATTCTGGGGGAGTAATGAGCCTCAATTTCCCCATCTGTCAAATGGGTAGAAAAAAACTTTCACTTCCTACTTCACAGGGTTGTTGTGAAGAAAGCACCTTATAAACCTTAACTGTCTATGGCAATGTAAACTAGTATTATTGTACTCAAGGAATTTGGGGTCCAGTGGGGAAGATGAGATGTTCATTACAATGCATAGGATGATGTTATAGGTGCCAGGTTGGAGTTGCAAAGTCAAAGGTCAAAAGGCATCTGATATAGTGGAGAGGGGATAATGGAAGTGTAAGGGAAGGAGAGAGGGAGGGAGGAAAGAGAGAGTGAGAGAAAGAGGGGGATAGAGATAGGGACACATGGGTCCCAACAGCATCTCTGAAACTAGCTCTGTGACTGTGAACAAAGGAGGCTTACTCAGTCCACTCATCCACAAAATGGTGGTAGTGGGAGGGTTGGACTACACAATCTGACATTCCAGCTCTAAATCTATCATCCTGTGATAACATGAAATTTAAGGGAGCTCCAGAGAGGGAGAGATCATTTCAGCTAGGGGAATCAACAAATGCTTCATGGAGGAGACAACATTAAGCTGGGCCTTGGAGTATAGGTAAAACTTCAACAAAGGGACACAGGAGAATGGGATAGGCATTCTAGGCCGAGACAAGGGTACAGAAGAGGTACAGAGGGCAGGATAGCACAGGACGGTCAGGGAAAGTAGTGCAGTCCAGTTTGCCTGGAGCATGGAGCACATGAAGGGGAATAATATGAGATAAGTGGTAATAGTTGGAACCATCCATTCAAAAATCAGTTATTAAGCACAGACTATGTGTCAGGTAGGGCAGCTAGGTGACACAGTGGAGACAGTGCCGGGCCCAGAGTGGAGTTCAAATCCGGCCTCAGATACTTACTAGCTGTGTGACCCTGGGCAAGTCCCTTAACCCCGTTTGCCTTGGTTTCCTCATCTGTAAAATGAGCTGGAGAAGGAAATGGCCAACCTCTCCAGTATCACTTCCAAGGAACCCCCAAATGGGGTCATGAAGAGTTGGACATGACTGAGACAACTGAGCAAGAACAACAAACATGCGTCAGGTACTTGGCCAGGTGCTGGGGACATAAAGGCAAAAAATGGAATAATTCCTGACTTTAGAGAGCTTTTGTTATATTGGAGGGAAACTACATATGTGTACATATGTAAATTCAAAACATACAAAGTAAGCCAATTGTCAAGCATTTATTTATTACATGCTTAGTGTGCTAAATGCTAGGGATAGAAATAAAGGCCAAAAAGCCTCCGTTCTCAAGGAATGTGGGTTCTACCTTGAGAGGTGATGTGTAAATAACTGGTACATATAATATACATGTATGTGCATGCATGTACATACATATATACATATACATGGAGAGAGATAGAGAGACAGAAAGACACAGAGAGACAAAGACATAGAGAAAGACAGAGAGAGAGAGACAGAGAGACAGAGAGAGTGAGTCTGGAAAGGGCCTCCTAAGTTGGGAGTCTCCCTCCTACAGGGGGTTTTGAGCAGAGTCTTGAAGGAAGCCAAGGAAGGTAGGAGGTATCGGTGATGGGGCAGAGATTCTAGGCATGGGCAATGTGAGGCACAGAGAGTAGGGGAGTGGAGCATTGTCTTTAAGGAAGCGCAGGAAGGTTCTTGTGGTTGTGTCATAGAGTACACGTAGAGGAGTGAAAAGTGAAGACTGGAAAAAGAGGAAGGAACCAGGTGGTGAAGAGCTCCAAATGCCAGTGGAGGACTCGATATTGGATCAGAGAAGTCATTGAGATCTTGTTGAGCAAGGAAATGATTGGGAAGATTGCTTTCGCTGTTAAGTACAGTAAGGAGACCAATTCAAAGACCATTGTAATAGCCCAATTTGTATGACTGTTGTAATAGTCCAGTCTAGATATGGTGAGGGTCTGTGTAAGTGTAAAGAGGAGGATGTGCAACAAATGTTGTGAGGGTACAAAGAGGCAGCTAGGGGGTTCAGTGGTTAGAGTGCTGGACCTGGAATCAGGACGACCCGAGTTTAAATCTGGTCTCAGACACTTACAAGCTATGAGACCCTGAGCAAGTCACTTAACCTCTGTTTGCCATAATCCACTGGAAAAGGAAATGGCAAATCACTCCAGAATCATTGTCATGGATGGTATGGTCTAGAGAGTCATGAACAGTCAGACATGATTCAAACGCCAAACAACCGTGTAAAGGTAGAAACAAGATTTGGTAATGTATTGGATATGTGAGCAAGAAGGATGGGTCGAGGATAGCACCTAGGTTACAAGCTTGAGTGACTGGTTCCAGCCTACTTTGCAGGTTTATTATATTTTATGCCTTTTGAGAAGTAATAGGAAAGTTTAGAAAAGGAGAGAGTTTGAGGGGAAGGACATGTTTTAAAAATGCTGAATTTGAGATGTCACTGGAACATTCAATTGGAAATGTCCAAGAATCATTTTGCTGCTATAGCTGAAGAGAAAGGTCAGGGCTAGATCTGAGCCATGTTATCCATGGGAGCTAATGAGCTCAATAAGCAAGAAAGGGGAATCCATGGCAGAGCCTTTGGGGACACTAAATTTAGAGGGTGTAACATGAGTGAAGCCTGAGCAAAGGAAACTGAGAAGGAACAATCAGATAAGAAGAGGTGAAATCAAGGTCATGAGGAAAGAGGAACAAGAAAGAGAAAGTCATCAACCCTGTGAAATGCTACAAAGAAGACTGATAAAAAGGCCATTAGATTTGGCAATTGAGAAACCACTAGTATCTTTGGAGAGAGCAGTTTTGGATATGTGATAAGGCCAAATTGCAGAAGATTCAGAAAAGAATGAGAGGAAAAGGAGTAGAAACATTAACTGTAGATGGCTTTCTCAAAGAGTTTACCTGAGAAAGGAAAAAGAAATCTCAGGTGATAACTCTTGGGGATGACAAGATCAGGTAAGGGTTTCTTAAAGACAAAGAGGAAATGAGTATGTTAGTAGGCAGTAGGGAGGGAGCCAGGGGAAAGGGAGAGACTAATAAGAGAGAGTAGGAAAGATACTAAGAGCCAACTGCTGGAGAAGTCAGAAGGGGATGGGCGTAAGGGCACTTGTAGAATGACTGACCTAGGCAAGGAAAAGGGTCACTCTTCGTCAAAGACCAGTGTGAAGGAGAAGATAAAGGGGGATGTCTGAATGATAGGATATGAGTAGGATGGAATAGTTTCTTTTTTTTGGTGGAGGAGGGTAAAGTATAATGTAAGTTCCTCAGCCAACAGGATGGAAAAAGAGAGATGCCATGGGAGCTTTGGGACAAGAGAATGGATTAGCAAATATAAATGATGGAGGAATAGAAGGCTGCTGTGAAGGTCCAGTTAATATTAGGCAACAACTTTTTAATGGATCTGATCCAGACAGTTTTGTGATTTCCTCTAGCTCTGTTCAACAGTAAAGGAATAGGAGTGAAGTGGTGAAAGTAATATTGAGAGTAATCTAGCTACGAGGGATCAGAAAAGGTCTGATATGAGAGATATCTCTCAAACTGAACTCTGAAGAAATTCAAGAGACAGAGGTGAAGGGGGAACACATCCTAGATATGGGTATACAACCTATGCAAAGACATTAATAGGAGATGAGTGCTGTGTATAGTACATCAGTTTGGTTGCAACGTCAGGTCTGTGAAGGGGAGTAATGTGTAATAAGCCTGGAAAGGTGACTGGAGCCATATTGAAAAGGGCTTTAAATGCCAAACAGAGGAGTTTTTCATCCTAGAGGCCACAGGTTACCATTGGAGCTTCTTTGGTGAATGAGTAAAATGGTCAGACCTGTGCTTTATTAATATCAATTTGACAGGAAGATGAACTAGACAGAAGAGAACTTAGAGTCAGGGAGACCAATTAGGAGGCTGTCAAAATAGTCTAGGCCTAGGTGATGATGGCCTAAACTAGGCTGGTGGTAGTGTGAGTGCCTGGTGATTTGGTGAGAGTGTGAGTAGCTTTGAATGCCAGGGTACGGAGCTAGTTTGTACCATAGATAGAATGCTGGACCTGGAATCAGGAAGACCTGAATTCAAATCCTGCTTCAGATACTCACTAGCTCTATGACCCTGGGCAAGTCACTTAACATCTTTTTTTGCCTCAGTTTCATCATCTGTAAAATGGGAAAATAAAAACACCTATCTTGTAGGTTTCTGGTGAGGATCAAGCGAGATATAGACATAAAGTATTTTGCAAATCTCAGAAGACAGCAGGTTATCTCTGTGGATATAGGACTTGGAGTTTGAAGACCTGAATTCAAATCTAGGCCCAGTCACATAATAGCTGTATGAGCCTAGGTACATCACTCCGCCTCTGTTTTCTCAACTATAAAATGGGACTAAGAATAGCACCTCCTTCACAGGGCTGTTGTGGGGATCAAATGAGATAATAACTGTAAAACATTTAGCACAGTGCCCAGCACATAGTAGGTGCTTAATGCATTCTTGTTTCCTCCCTTTAACACAGAGGTCATTAACTTTTCTGCAACTTATAGTCTTGGAATGTTGCTTAGAGAACTGGAAGAAGGTCAGTGTCAGGGTAATGCTGCCAGTCTGTGTCCAAAGAGGACTCGAACCCAGGTCCTCCTGACCCAGAGGTCAGCTCTCTATCTATTGTGCCACCACACTATTGTTTCTGTGTCATAGTGTGATGGGAAGAGCGGGTAACCAGGATACCAGGGTTCTAATCCTAAATCTTCCATAAGTTTGATGTGAGGGGGAGGGGAGGAATAGAAACTCACCTGCCAATTAAATCCTGTACAACACTGGCCAAGTCACCAAACCTCTCTTGAACCAGTTTCTTCAGCTATAAAATAGGAATCCTAGAATCATGGGATTTAAAGTCGGAAGGAATATCGGGATTATTGAGAATAATAAGTTTCCTACCCACTTCCTCTCGGAGGGATATCATAAGAATCCCATGAAGGATGAGTGGTTGGGAGAGAGCTCTTGCAAATTTGATTGTCATCCTGTTTGGTGTATGTCTGACTGGAGAGCATGAGGAATGTGGAGGGGAAAAGAGAAATGTCATTTGGGGAATTGAAAGAATTTTCTGATTTGAAGTCTGGTTCTGTTGAACCTGAGCATCTCCATCATAGGAGTAGCATGGAAGAACCCAAACTGGCCAAGAGTTTGAGCATCTGATGCTGCCAGCAGAACCTTAAAGCTGGGGGGGAGGGAGAAAATGAACATGACCCCTTGTTAGGGGCAGTTGCCCCAGGACATCCAGATGGAAGGGTCTCCAGAGCTACAAGGTGCATTACAAATTGCATTGTAAATAATGACACTACATTTAGTGGGGAGGGAGAATTGGGGAGGCAGAACTGGGACTTGTCTTGCCCCAGGGCCCCACATGTTCTTATTCTTTTCTGGACAATGCCATTGTGTATTATAAAATGAATAAAAAGGCCCTCTCTGTCTCCTCCGCTCTGCGGCAGCTCTTCAGCTTTGCCCCTTACCCCCTGAGAATGTACGCCTGCGCCAAGTTCATCTCTACCCCTGTCCTTGTGAGGAGCAGCTCTCAGATGCTGAGTAGACCATTAACTGCAGTGGTACTGAAACGGCCAGAGGTTCAGACAGATGAGAACCTCAGCATTTTGGCAGCATCGGGTCCCTTGACCTCACTTGTCCCCAGATATGGATTCCAAACTGGCACCATCTCAAGGGACATTGACACAGCAGCCAAGTTCATTGGGGCTGGGGCTGCCTCTGTGGGGGTGGCCGGCTCTGGAGTTGGGATTGGGACTGTGTTTGGAAGTCTTATCATCGGTTATGCCAGGAATCCTTCCCTGAAGCAACAGCTCTTTTCCTACGCCATCCTGGGCTTTGCCCTACCTGAGGCCATGGGGCTCTTTTGCCTGATGGTGGCCTTCCTCATCCTCTTCGCCATGTGATGGAGCCATTTCTGTCCCCCAACGTTTCTGAATGTTCCTCCTCGTCCTGGTCCTTCCATGTCTCTTTTCAGTCTGTGTATACCTCCCCCTCCATCTTACCAGGCAGCCCTGGGGAAAGCCATGGGCTCAGGGTTTGACAGAGGGAAGACAAATAAATACTGTATTAATGAAAAAAAATAAAATAAAATGAATAAAAAGAATCTACTTACGCAATGGTCTGGACTGGCTTATTTCTCGGAGGAGGAAAGAGAGGGAAGATGGAGGGCACAGGATAAACATCTTGGACAATGTGTGAGGCTGGGCTCATTTCTTGACCCTCGACTGATGAACTCTGGTTGCAAGGGAGTGCAAGCAGGTGGCTGAGTAGAAAGGTACGGGTCCTTCCTTGCCTCTTCTCTTCTGTCACCCACTGCATCCTAGACCATCGACAGTTGTCTTAGCTTTTGTCCTGCCACTGGACTTCAATGATTCAGGAAGAGAGAGGCTGATGACCTTGCGCAACTCTGCCTCACTTGAATCCAATTCACAAGCAAATCAAGACATCACCTGTGATGTCATTGGTCCTCTGAAAATGAAGGACGAGCAACAAAAATAGCAA
>CM053627.1:213697423-213710949 GCA_028646595.1 Phalanger gymnotis | reverse complement strand
GACCAGAGTCCAGAGACCCATTGCTTCCCGAATTGGCCCCTTTTAAGTCTTTAATCTACGCCCACAGGGGTTTCACACCTGATAGGGCTTTGGGCCTGGGGCTTAGCGTTTAACAGGTGAAAGTACTTTCACCATAAACAAAAGCCAAACTCCTCAGGCACACCCGTTAAACTAAGCCCATTTTGCCTTACTGGCACAGCATTCGTTTTAAGCCTGAAGGTTGTTACAGTATATTTTGTGATTGGTTTCCCCTCCTTTGAATTCCAACTTCTCTTTATCTCTTAGCAGTAGTTAGAGGTTTTCACATTGTACTCCCTTTCCCAGGACACCCTGGATAAGCTGTACCCATTCCTTAGAATGATGCTCGGACCTCTCCCAGGCATGGACTGGGGAAACAATGGAAGAAGACCTGGCTCCTACAAGTCTCTCTCCAGCTCCTGGGTGCACTGTCAAACTTCAGATCCTTGGACCTACCCTTGTTCATACCCAAACTCCAAGTTTAAACCCTTGGCCGCTATAACCACAAGAGCAGAGTCAAGAACTAGAAGAAATTTGAGTCCAATCCCCTAATGTTTCAGATGAAGAGACTGAGCCCAGAGAGGGAAAGTGATTTACTCAACATCACACAGCTATTGAGTACCAAAGCCTACATTCAAAGACAGTTTCTGTGTTCTTCTGACTTCAAATCCAGGGTCTTTTCCATCTCCCTACTGTAGAATTTTCTCTGTCTGTCTCTCTGTCTCTGTCTCTCTTTCGGTCTCTGTATCTCTTTTGGTCTCTGTATCTGTCTCTATCTCTGTCTCTCTTTCTCACTCTCCCCAACTTCATACTTGAATCCACCGAGAACCAGCTTCCCTCAGTTCTCGCATATGTCTTCATTCTCTGGGCTCAGAGATCTGCTGTACCTGAATGCTAATATACCTTTCTCTCTCGCCCTGCCACTGTCTCCAGGTGAGGGTTCCTAGCACCTACATCCCCTTTCTGCCACTCATCCATTTCCTGATCCAGGTCACAAGAGTATGCCTTCTAGAGCATACTGGACTAAAGGGGAAAGAATATGGAAATTCAGAAATAATAGACCAGATAAGTGTGTTAGTCCAGAGCCACACCTCTAATCTAGTTATAGGGCTTATTGTTAGCATTGAAATCACTGGGTAAATATTCACTCACACGCGTATGTTCAGAGTGTACAAGGAGATGTATGTCTATCTGCCTTGTTGTCACCCTTAGGTCTGGTCTGGGGAGATGATGTTGCATTCTATTCAGAACTATGGATCAGCAATCAGAGTGTCCCAAAGCAGGTGACAACAGCAACTAATGTTTTTACAGCAATTTAAGGCTTACAAACCACATTACATATATTATCTTATCTGATCCTTAGAACTAATCCTGTAAGGCACCCATTTTATCAGATGAGGAAAGTGAGGCTGAGAAGTTAAGACATTCACCCAGAGTGGTATAGCTAGTTAAGCGTCTGGGGCAGGATTTGAACTCAGGCCTTCCTGACTCTAAATTCAGCAGCGTACGAAAAGGGGTTGCCTCTATAGAAAAAAATCTAAAAGGCTTTCTGTTAAGCTGACAACAGAGGCTTAGGAAAGTTATGTGATTTGCCCAGGGTCATGTAGAAAATGATAAAGCCCGGTTTTTCAAACATAGCCAGACAAAAGGGAACTGTTGTCTTCAGTTGAGTCCTACTCTCCATGACCCCATTTGAAGTTTTCCTGGCAAAGATACTGGGGTGATTTGCCATTTTCTTCTCCAGCTCATTTCACAGATGAGGAACCTGAGGCAAACATGGTGAAGTGACTTGCCCAGGGTCACACAGCTAGTAAGTATCTGAGGCTGGATTTGAGGAGTCTTCCTGACTCCAGGCCCAGCACTCTGTGGCCTACCTGCCCTTAACTTAGATTCAGTCGCAGCCAATCAGGAAACCTGCTGATGACAGCAGCTGCGTATGGGACTTCACCCATAATAAAATGCAATTCTTCGAATAGCTAAGTATACAACTTTGCTGAGGGACAAAGGAAGACATACAAACAGTTGGCATCACCTTACTCATGCCTGCTGGCATGGAGGCCAAGTATTTAGAGCTGGCAGGACCGTAGAACTCCCCTAGTCTTACAGATGAAGAAAACAAAATAATTCCATTTCATACCACAGACTGAGAGCAGGAAAGGACCTCAGAGGTACAGTTCCTTCATTTCACAGGTGCAGAAACTGAGGCTGGGAGAGGTTGAAGGCCTGTCCAGGGTCATATCGCTGGACAGTGCCTGAGGCCTGATTCCTGCTCAGGTCTTCCTTCCTGACTCCTAGTCTGCAGTAGCAGCCAGCAAATAGTCAAATAGTAATCAATCCCAGGGTGTCACCTGGCTTTCACCTCTGATACGTAACTCACCAATGTGTCCAGCAATAGACGTTTCAGGCCAAGTAGGAAAGCGTAGTAGTCATGATGCAGTGGTATGGTGGCTGCTTTTGGGTGGACACTCCCATGTAGCACAATCAGTACTGTAAATGGCTTCTGACTCTGCCTACATAAATAATGATTACAAAAATCCCTTTGAAACTCTCCAAAGCCCTTCATATCTCCCCTCCAATCTCTCCTCCACTGCTAGCTGCCAAAGTGATTTTCCTAAACTTCAGGTCTGACCATGCCATCCCCCTACTCAGTAAATTTCAATGGCTCCCTATTACCTACAGGATCAAATATGAAGTTCTCTGTTAAGGCATTAAAAGCTCTTTAGTGTGCTCTCTTTGGCAGCATGTTATACTCAAATTGGAATAATACAGAGATTAGTATGGTGCCTGTGCAAGGATGACATACAAATTCATGGATCCTTCCATATTTTTTTAAAAAGCAACATCCTGGGGGCAGCTAGAAGTCAGCATAGATAGAGCAGTGGCCCTGAAGTCAGGAGGACCTGAGTTCAAATCCAGTCTCGGATACGTACTAGCTGTGTGACCTGGGGCAAGTCATTTAACTCTGATTGCCTCAAAAAAAAAAACAGAAATTATAGCCTGGGCCCTTCCAAGCCTCAATAATATGGCGGGTGTGTGGTAGGAAAGAAACAAGCATTTATTAAGCGCCTGCCATGTGCCAGGCACTTTCCAAATGTTATCTCCTTTGATCTTCAACAACACCCTAGGAGGTGGGTGCTTTATTATCCTCATTTTGCAGTTGAGAAAACTGAGGCAGACAGAGGTTAAGTGACATGCCCAGGGTCCCACAGCTAGTGACTGTCTGAGACTGGATTTAAACTCAGGTCTTCCTGACTCCAAGTCTAGGGTTCCATCTGCTGTACCACCTCACTATCTCCTGCTATCTCTTGTGAAATGAGCACTGGATTTGGAGGCAGAAGACAGGTTCAAATCTCAACTCTACTTCTAATAACTCATTGGACAAGTATTTTAGCCTCTGGTCCTTAGTTTTTGTCATCTATAAAGCTAGGGGAGTTGAACTAGATAGATTCTAAGGTCCTGCCAGCTCTAAAAATATTTGACCTCCATGTCAGCAGGAATAAGTAAGTAAATGGCCAACCTTGAATACAAGTCAGGTGAAAATGGAAGAAAAGAGAAAGAGCAGGTTGAAAAAGAGAGAAAAGAACAGAAATTCAGATGAAAAGAACAGGAATTTAATACGGAAACTGATAAAAGTCAGGTCCCAGAGGATGGCGATTTTGTCATCGTTCAGTTGTGTCTGACTCTTTGTGACCCATTTTGGGGTTTTCTAGATGAAGACAGGGGACCAGTTTGCCATTTCCTTCTCCAGCTCGTTTTACAGATAAGGAAACTGAGGCAAACAGGGAAAAGGACTCGTCACACAGCTAGTAAGAATCCGAGACTGGATTTCGCGATTGCCAAGTCCAGTGCACTATTCACTGCTCCATTTACCAAACAGATAACTCAAAGCTCAGGTACTCTGACTTGTCTGTTGACTTGACTGGTCTTGGGTTCATTCACTGATTCTAAAAGTATTACGTGCCCATTATGGGCCAGGAGCTGGTGATGCAAAAGCAAAAATGAAATGGATCCTGCCTTGGTGGAATTTGCATTCTGGGTAGGTGGAGATACGACAGGTACATCAACAGTTGCGTGCACGTAATACGGGACTGGCCATTAAGTCCAGACCTGACAGGGATATGCGGAGCACCACTTATTTAGTGTTTCACATGAAAAAGGCTGGGGATCTGCCTCGGGGAGAGTCTTGGTGACGTGGAAAATCTCGGAGATTCGGAGCATGCGCACACATTCTGTAAGTGGTGAACGGGAGTTTCCCGGACTGTGCCTGTGCAGCTGGAGCAGGGAGGCATTCAAAAAGCACTAGCCAGCCTTGTCCGTTCTTGGAAAGGGCTGCCCTTTTCTTGGATTGACTTGTTTCCTTTGGCTGACTCTTCCTACTGATGGCTTACTGATTGAAGAGAACCAGCACTGCATGGGGAAAGACCTTGGGGCAGGGATGTGCAGGGGCCAGGTCAAACTGGCTCGTGGGATAACAATATCTAACAATTATATGGCTCTTGCTATGTGCCAGGCACGGTGCTAAGCAATTTACAATTGCTATCTCATTTGAGCTTCACAACAACCAGCAGTCGGGTGCTTTTGTTACCCCAATTTTATAGATGATAAAATTGAGGAAAACGGATGTTAGGTGCCTTTGCTCAAGGTTACTGAGCTCATAGTAAATGTTTGAGGTCCAATTTGAACTCAGGTCTTCCTGATTCCAGGACCGGTACTCTATCTGGTGCTGCCACCTAGCGGCTGAGAAGAGTCAATTGTTAAATTTATTAAATATATTATTGCGTTATTAACATTAAATATACTAATAGAGCAAAGAATGCACTCAATTTATTAGTTATTACAATCATATAAAATAATACTCATTTAATATAATAACTGTTGCAAACAACTAATTACAATTATTTAATGTGATAAATTTGCAATATAAACATTTCAACCTTGCAAATTGACAAATGCTACAAATCAGGACCTGATTTGTTTTGTTGTTTTTTTGTTGTTGTTGATTGTCGAGACTTAAGAAAATGATGGAGAAAATGTTAATAATTCAGATTAAACTTAGAAGTGTGTGTTGTATACATTCCCCCCTCCCCACCCCCTCACCAGGGAGATGATTGTTAAACATTCTACCAGAACACTACTGTCTTGGACTCTCCCCTTCTGAGGCCAATATTTCCCCTTCAGTTCTTTGCTTTAGTATTAGTTCTTTCAGGAGAAAGAGAATGGCAGCTACAGTCTTGTGAGCATCAAGAGGTCAGGAAAATGAGCCACCCAAGGTCCAGGAGTAGAGTACAGGCTGGATTTCACAGTCAGTCAGTGCCCCAGAAAGTGATGAAGCCTTCAGGACTCAGCCCAGCAGTGGCTAACATGAGGACTCACCCTGTTTCTGCACTGCATTTGGATTTAAGTCAATGTCACACAAAGACTACATGGAACTTGAAACCACTCTCCCCTGGAACAAACTGTAGTGTAGATGAGAGGGTTCCCCTGAGGCACTGACGGGGGAGTGGAGGAGGGTGGCGGAGAGAAATGTCTTTACTTTGGTCCTTATTATCTCTTTGAAGTGAATATTCCTTTGGAAAAACTAACTGATTAGTTAAATTGATTAAAAGCTAATTATTCTTTGGTTAAATGACTGAGGCACCAGTCACTGGCAGTTAACAGTGAAAGGACCACGAGAATTGGGGCTCAAGCTGGTAGCATTAGAAAACAGACACCTCAACCCTCCAGTGGTACCTCTAGAACCCTAAGGCAGGGACATAGACTGGCTTGTTACATATGAATATCTATCTATCTATCTATCTATCTCTATCTGTGTGTGTGTGTGTATGATCAACCTCAGTGTTTGGTCTAAAAAAGGCAAACAGGATAAGGTTGTGTCCTTTGTTTTACTTCTCTCAAAGCTGGCCACATGCATGCACGGGAGCCAGTCTGGAACTCGGCTCTTTTGCAGTTCTGGCGCACAGTTTACATACCTTTCCAACAGGGTCAGATATCACTCCATCATCATTTTACCTCTGGACAAAGGAAATGTCTCTTTTATCAGACCATCCACAGGATTTGGGCTATCTAGGCAGAAGAATTTGTCTCCACTGAAGCCTGAGCAGGACACAGTGGGCCTCCCTACCTTAGATTAAATTACTTCTGAGCTAGGGTTGAGGTTTGACCAGGATAAGGAGAGTCAATGCAATCTCATTATCGGTGATGCCCTTCTGATGAAAAACTGAACTTTGGAAGTAAGGGGCTGAGGGAAGCTCTGCATCTCCAAGATTATGAATAAAAATCATTTTTTCACAGTATATATATATATACATCCACACAATATGCACATATAAACTGTATATATACACACATATATGTATACAATATATATACCATGTATATATACTCTCTATATATGTACTCTATATATACAGAGTATGTAAATATTCAAATGCACATAACTACAATATATACATACAAATGTGTATTTATGTGTGTATACATATACATACATGTATATATACACACATAGTTGATTTGGGAGGAGGGAGGGCTAGCAGGATCAGGAAAAACTCGACCATTGAGCAGAGGCTTGGTGCTTGAGCGGTTTGGAAGGCAATAGGATCCTAAGAGGCAGAAGTAAGGTGAGGGTTCACTCCAGGATTGCTAATGCGAAGATGCAAAGGTACAGGCTGGACCATCTTGTGTGAGGAGCACCAAGCAGGACGGTTTGACTGGACCTTAGAGTGTAGGAGGAGAAATGATATCATAAGGCTGAAAAGGTAGGTTGGGGCCAGATTTGACTTTAAAAGCCAAAGACGGAGCTTATATTTATTCAATCCTAGAGACCATAGGGAGCCACTAAAGTTTGTTGTGTAGGGAAGTGAGATATGGTGTTAAGCAGATCAGTATTACAAAAGATCGGTCAGTTACAAATGGAAAAAAAAAATATTATAAATGGGCAAAGTGAAGTTGAAGGCAGGGAGAGTGTCCTGATCTTATGGTGAAGTTCGGTCAGACTCTATTCATGTTTTCTTGTATGTAAAAGACATTAGTGGGGTGGATATTAGGTAGTCTATGAGTTAGATGAGGAATGGGGGGAGTTATTAAAAGCCAGGAGCCAGGGCTGACCATCTACTGAGAATCAGGATTGAGTTCAGGGCTCAGGGCTCAGGCTTTGTCTCAGGGATTTAGTGAAAGAGAGGGAATCTGGGTTCCCACCTTGTTCAGGGGGATTGGAATAATGCAGAAGGTGACTGAGGGAGACAGCCTGGGCGGTGGGGGAGGGGGTGTGCACCAACCCATCACCTAGTGCTAAAACCGATGGGAGCATGGGTAATATTTCCCCGCCCCATCCTTAACTAAAGCAAAGTGGGTAGGACTGAAGGTGCTGCCAGGCAACAAAATCTATAATTACTCTCTCCTCTCCCCTCCTACCACCTCCCCTTTGGTACCAAGGCAACATGGGTGTGACAAGGACTGGCTGCCTGATACACACCCACTCAGGCTCCATGTCTCCCTACTGTGATATCACATCCCTTTTGCCTACTTCTTTTGCCTTTCAAGCCTGCCCTGGAAATTCATCCCAACCCAGATTTCATGTGGGTTAAATGTTGGGGAAGGAATCCACATAGTATGATTTTCTCCTGGCTCTGTATTTCCTTAAGTATGACCTAGGATGTTAAGAATTAGGACCCAGGTGAGAGACCTACTTACTTCCTTGGTGGTCAGAGAAAGCTCAGCTTGCACCACTGGAGGTAGAAGCAGTGTAGACTCATAGGGATCATAGATGTAAGCAGAAGTGGGGCCTTAGAGGCTATATGTACATATAGTTTAACTCCTTCATTTTATACATAGCAAAATGTAAGTCCAGAGGTTTGGGGGTAGCTAGGTGGAGCTGTGGAGAGAGTGCCAGGGCTGGAGTCAGGAAGACTCATCTTCTTGAGTTCAAATGTGGCCTCAGTGACCCTGGGCAAGTCACTTAACCCTGTTTACCTCAGTTTCCTCATCTGTAAAATGAGCTTGAGAAGGAAATGGCAAACCACTCCAGTATCTTTGCCAAGAAAACCCCAAATAGGATCACAGAGAGTTGGACACAACTGAAACAACTTATCAAAAAGGTCCAGAGGTTGAGTGACTTGACTAATGTTACACGGATTGCCAAGTTAGAATTTGAACTCAGGTCCTGTGACTATAAATCCAGCATGCTTTCTATTGTACTATGCTGCTTTCATATTCCCATGGGAATCAGAACTAAAGCTATTTCATCTAGTCCAATCTCCTCGTTTTTCAGAAGAGGAAACTGAGCCCAGAGAGTGGAATTGCATATGGTCAGAAAGGTAGTCAGAATTAGAATCCAGGTCTGACTCCGAATCCAGTGTTCTTCCTATTATACCAACTCTCTCAGGGAGCCAGGGAGAAGGGCAATCAGAATGTAAGAATGTCTAAGGAAGACTTTTAAGCCAGACAAGGCCGGACAGCTACTTGGCTTTCTGAGTTTACAAAGAATCTGCCCTCTGATCAATGCGACAGTGGCAGTAAGAGCAGCATCTACTCCGTATAGCCAAGGCGAGTTCTTCCTAAGAGGCAGTGAAACCTTCTTGTGACTTTACCAGTCCAGAGAACCAAGAGTTAATAAAAACAGTAATAGTAGCTAGGATTTATATGATGCTTACTACATGCCGGGCTCTATGCTGAGCCCTTTACAATTATCATCGCATTTGGGCCTCATGACAACCCCGCAGGGTAGGATGCGTCAGGCCTGGAGTCAGGAAGACTCATCGACATCATTTACAGATGTCAGGTACTCAGTCCTGACACCCCGGTGACCAAGATGTGCACCCTGGCCAATGCCAAGTCTAGGAGGAAAGCTCCACCCACCTAGGTTTTTAGAGGCAGCTGGTGGCCCAGTGGATCAAAGGCTAAGCCTAGAGTCAAGGAGACCTGAATTCAAATATGACTTCAGACACTTATTGGCTGTGAGACCCTGGGTTGAGTCACTTTGCTTCTGTCCGTCTCAGGTTCCTCCTCTATAAAACAAGAATAAAGATAGCACCCATCTCCCAAGGCTTTTGTGAGGCGCAAATGAGATCTTATTTATAAAGTACTTTGCAAATCTTAGAACAACTGCATAACTAACATTACTAACCAATGCTGTGTCCTTGCTGGCTGTCCTTTCCATGTTATTGGGTTTTTTGTTTGTTTGTTTTTTGGAGGGAGGAAGGCAGGGCAATTGGGGTTAAGTGACTTGCCCAAGGTCACACAGCTAGTAAGTGTGTCAAGCGTCTGAAGCCGCATTTGAACTCAGGTCCTCCTGACTCCTAGGCCAGTGCTGCACTCACTGTGCCACCTAGCTGCCCCTTTCCATATTATCGTTAAGTAAAATTACTTTTGTTAAAGGTTTGATAGACATTAGCCAGCGTGTCAGGCTTGGAATCAGGAAGACTCATCTTCCGAAGTTCAAATCTGGCTTCAGACACTTACTTGTGTGACCCTGAGTAAGTCACTTAACCTTGCTGGCCTCAGTTTCTTCATCTGTAAAATGAGGTGGAGAAGGAAATGGCAAACCGCTCCAGTATCTCTGCCAAGAAAACCCCAAACGGGCACTTAAAGAATCAGATATGACTGAAATGACTGAACAACAACAAAGATAGACATTGCAAATGTGTCATTTTCTTCTAAACCCAAGTCCAAACTCCTAGGTAGTCCTGAGTCAGGCTTAGCTCAGAACATTCTGTAGTCAGTAGAATTGGACTGCAATGTCCTTGTGGCTTACCTGATGACTGAAGGCAGTTTAGAGGAAGGGGGTTCCCCGAGGTCTGTCCCGAGCCTTCTTTTCTTTGTTCTCTTACTTGGTGTCCTCATCGTGGTCCCCCATAAAATCAGGTATCATCTCTATGCAGATGACTCTCCGATCTCTCTCCTAAGCTTGAGTCGCCAATGGCCTATTTGATATTTCAAACTGGATGTCGCAAATTCATCACCAATTCAAAATGCCTACAATAGTTTATTTTTCTATCTATTTCCATTTATTCTCTATTTCTCCCCCTCGAACTTATTACTTCTCTGAACTTTCCTGTTTCAATCAAGGAGGCCACTAATCTTCCTGTCACCTCAGTGTCATTTCCAACCCCTTGCCAACCCTTACCCCATATATAATTGGTTGCCACATTTTGGGTTTTTCCCCCTCTGCAACCTCTGTTCCATATGGTCCCTTCTTTCTGCTTGACTAGCTCCCACCTTTGATCAAGCCCCCATCAGCTCTTGTCTGCGTTATTTCAACAGACTCTTGGTTGGTCTTCTCGCCTTCTGTCTCTGTTTCTTCAAGTGTGGGTCAGAAGTTCCCCGACTCACACATCAGCACTCGATGAAGAATACTAGCTTCAGGTGTGGAGCAGCCTTCATCTTTGACCATCACAAAAAATACCGGCTACAAAGGACTCGCGTGTGCCTGTGAACAAACGTGGAAACATAAAGCAATGCAAAATGCCCATTTGTTGTGGCTGAGTCGTATCAGTCATGTCTGACTCTTTGTGACCCCTTCTGGAATTTTCTTGGCAAAGATTTGGAATGGTTTAGCCATTTCCTTCTCAAGCTCATTTTACAGGTGAGGAAGCTGAAGCAAACAGGGTGAAGTGACTTGCCCAGGGTCACACAGCTAGTCAGTGTCTGAGGTGGGATTTGAACTCATGAAGATGAGTCTTCTTGACTCCAGGCCAGGCACCATGCCACCTAGATGCCCTCGAGTGTCCATTAGACTCCCTGAAATGTAAACATACTTTAGAGGATTGGTGAACACATACTTTTTCTAACCTACCCTTGCTCAGCAACTCATGGCAATATTAGGTTGAACAAAGTCCAGATTTCTCCCCTTCTTCCTGCATGGCATGACTTCAGTCCTTCAGTGACAAAGCAGTGGTTCTCTTCCTCCCCAAAAGAGCACAGTGCTGAATAAATTTTCTTCCTAGGAGGATGGCACTTGACTTCTGAACTCAAGAACTCTTGAACACATGATTACTCACAAGGTAATTTCCAAGGCACAGAAATATCCATTCTTGGAAACTCTCTAGTCTCTGAGTTTTGCTCAAAAAAGGAAACAAGAAAGGCAGATATCCAGGAACTCAAAGTCCATTAACAGGTTACTGGGCAAGTACAGGCAACTTGCCATATGCATCGTCTGCCAGTTTCCATTTTATCCTCCTGGGTATGAGGGGGAGGAAATCCCCTCCTCTCCACACCCTTTGATGAGCTTTGGTCTGGAAGTCCAAGGGAAAGAAAGGCCTTGAAATGAAAAGGGGTGAACTATTTCACCACTTGATTTTATAGACCACAGGGAAAGGCAGCTCTTTTCCAAAAAGACTATTTCCTACTAACGTTCATCAGCTGGGGAATGGCTAAACAAATTGTGGTATATGAATGTAATGGAATATTACCATGCAATAAGAAATAAGGAATGGACTGGAAGGACTCATACGAACCGACGCTGAGTGAGGAGAGCAGAACCAGGAGGTCATTATACACGGTATCTCTGATGACTAACTTTGATAGACAATGCAAGGTTCAAAGACAGCCCCAAAAGACTCATGATGGAAAAAGCTCTGCATATCCAGAGAAAGAATTACAGAGTCTGAATGCAGATGGAGGCAAACTTTTTCTCTCTTTTTTCCTTCTTATTTGGTTTCATTTCTCCTCTCTCATGATTCATTCCGTTGGTTATAATTCTTCTTTACAACTGGATTATTATGTAAGTAAGTTCAATATGAAGGTAAATATAGAACCTACATCGGATTACATGCCATCTTGGGGGGAGGGGGGAGGAGAGGGAGGGAGAGAAAATTTGGAACACAAAAACCTGTGGAACTGAATGTTGTAAACTGAAAAATAATTTTTTTTAAATAATCAAGTTTCCTGTGTCTTCTGGGCAAGGTGCTGCGGTACATGTGCACCCCAGTGGACGATGTCCTTCCAGCAAAGGTCTTCTGGCTGTAATTTCATCAAGCTGATTTAGGGGAATTGTCCAATTGACCAAGTACTCTTCTAATCAATCCCTTCTTCCCCTCGATCCACCATTAAAATAGTATCGTAGGATGTGGAACTCGTAGGGGCCTCAGTTATCATTTAATCTAATTTCTTCATCCAAATTGTGAGTAACTCAAATGACAACGGATGGATGTAAGATGCAGTATAATGTCATTGATGACTTGTGAGTTGTGCATAAAGATATCATCAAGGAGATGCAGGATCAGAAAAGGAAGTTGTCACAACACTTCAATACTTCCTATGGCATCCCCTCTCTGGCCTCACTCTCTGACCGCCTCTTCCCTACTGGAAAATAGTTGTCCACTCCTTGCTTCAAAAAGCTCTGGTAGGTGAGTATTTTGTGTTATCTAGCCAAGAATCAGGCTACTTCCTGCTATCTGTGCCATTCCCTATCATGGGTACCTTCCCATCCTACTCCCTAGCACCCCTTTATGTGTTGACTTCCCTCTTTAAGCCGCTTGAGGACAGGGACTGTCTTGTTTGTTTCTATATGTATCCCTAGTGCCTGCCCCAAAGTGAACACTTAATAAATGTTCTTTTTAATCTAATAATTTATCTAAATATCTAATTAATTTCGTATATAATTGTCTGTCCACTATCACCTAATTACATATCTATCATCTATCTAATTATCCATCATCTCTCTTTAAGACTCCCCTCAACTACCACCCCTTCCTGGAAGCCTTTCCCAGTCTCAGGAGGTGCTGGTAACAGCCTTTAAAGCTACCTTCCATCTACTTTGTATTTATATTGCATGTACCTGACTGGGTATATGTTGTCTCCCTCATTAGAACGTAAGTCCCTTGAAGGCAGGAGCAGTTTTTAACTTTTCTTTGTATCTCCAGTGCTCAGCACATCATAAGCGCTTAATAAATTTATTGATTGAGTGATTTTAATATTTCACAGATACCAGTACACACTAGAGCAGTAGTTTACCAAATTTAGGGGACACCGTTGCCAAGCTATACTACTGAAATCCTTATCTTATATGCTTAGTTGCAAAAGGGAAGCTTAAAACAAAACGGAAGTGGCTTATCTTAAGTTAACATATCTATTCCCACCATACTTTCCAACCAAGGCCCCTCTCAGGGTATTGGTGTAGTAGGAAGGCCGAATTTATGATCTCAAATATAATCATGTATATGTTTGAATGGTTCGAAATCGCAAGGTATGAGAGATTCTCTAAGTAGAAAACAACAAAAAATTTATTTAGGCCCCACAGCAGCTGATCCGTGAACCAGCCTCCCCGTTCCAATGTTGTGATCACAAGCCTCCAGGCCCAGTAGGCCCGCCTCACAAGAGTAACCAGGAGGCCACAGAAAAATAAGATGGCATAAATCATATTCACTGGCCTCGAGTCCTCACTCGAACTCCTGGGTCCACGGCTCTGCTTCGGATTTTTTCAGCTGTAGTTTCTCGCCTCTCCTTGCAGCCAAGCCTCTGGCGTTCTCAAGCCCCGCCTCAATGACCAGAGACCAGAGACCATTGGTTCC
>CM053627.1:213670704-213697323 GCA_028646595.1 Phalanger gymnotis | reverse complement strand
TGAAAGTACTTTCAAGGTAAACAAAAGCCAAAACTCTTGAAGTGCCTTTCACTCAAAGTAAACAAAATAAACAAAAGCCAAACTCCTCAAGGGCACCTGTTAAACTAAGGGCTAAGGAGCCCATTTTGACTTAAGGACACAATTGGTTGGAACTTCTCCCCCACCAGCCTGGACTCCAATCTATCTTTCTGTTTTTGAGAAGTAGTTAGGTAGTGTAGTGCCTCCATTAAGGATGACTTGAGTTCAAATCTGGACTTAGACACAAACAGCTGTGTAGTACTGGGCAAGTAACTTAACCTATCTGCCTCAGTTTCTTCAATTATAAAATAGGGATAAAGATAGCACCTACCTCTCAGGTTGTTGTGAGAATCAAATGAGACAGTATTTGTAAAGGCTTAGGATGGTGCCTCTTGGAACATAATAGGAGCTTAAAAATGCTTGTTTCCTTCCTTTTTTATAATAGGCCCAGGGTTATATCTGATTCTTTTAACTTATCACAATAATATATTTCCTATGTGGTTTCCATCTGTCTTTATCTAATGATCAAAGCACTTTAATCTTCTTAAATTGATTTGAAGACTTGTTCACACCTCATTTACGCTTTTGATTAAAAGATTCAATCTGTTGTCTAAACTTTGGGGAATTGCATTTATTGGAGTGGATATAAAGTCCCATGCTTATCCTACATATACGTATGTATATGAATAGACATACATATATACCCACGCATATATACACGTGTATATGTACACATAGATATGCATATACAGTCAATCCTCAGATTCCATATTTGCAAACTTGCCTACTTGCCAAAATTTATTTGGGACCCCAAAATCAATTCTTGGATATGTACAGAGTGACATAAAAGTTTGAGACTCCATGTGTGAACATTCCTAGCTGAGGATGAATAAGGTTTTAGCTCTTAAGAAGTATCCTTTTCACAATCTATTTAGTGCCATGGTTTGGGTTTTTTTTTTTGTATTTTTCCTTTTTTGGGGTAATCTTGCTGTTTAAAATCACCCTTAAGTGTAGTGCCGAAGTGCTGTCTACTGTTCCTAAGCACAAGAAGGCTGAGAGGTGCCTTATGGAGAAAATACATGCATAAGATCAACTTTGTTCAGGCACAACTCAGTACTGCTGGTTATGAGTTCAATGTTAATGAACCAACAATGTCAAACATCCAGAAAAAGGAAGAGGAAATTTGCTGATCTATACATGATGCCATTCTGGAAAGTGCCGGAGTAAATGCTGTAACTAGAGGCTCAGAGGAACATAAACCTGCACTTCCCCAGGAGGGTCAGGATGAGGGTCAGCTCAGTATTTGCTAATTCAGTATTCATGGTGATTTTATAGAGCCTAAGTTCCATGATTGATGAGAACTGACTTTGTGTGTATATATTTATTCCAATTGTGAACTAAGATATTCATATAAACAATGTAATATGTGTGTGTGTGTGTACAGATAAACATATGTTATATATGTGTGTGTATTTATATATGTGCATATATATATATACATATATACACGTACATATATATGTTTGTTGCCATTACTCAGTGGTATCCAAGTCTTCATGACCCCATTTGGGGTTTTCTTGGCAAAGATACTGGAGTAGTGTGCCATTTCCTTCTCCGGCTCATTTTATAGGTGAAGAAACTGAGGCAAACGGGGTAAGTGACTTGCCCAGGGTCACTAGTATCTGAAACCATATTTAAATTCAGAAAGATGAGCCTTCCAGACTCCAGGCCCAGCACTCTATCCACTGTGACATACATACAGAATTGTGTGTGTGTGCATGCGTACATGTGTGTATATGTGTGTGTGTGTGTGTGTGTGTATTCTAAAAACACAAAAGGGAAACAATTTTGATCAGGTGGAAAATGGAAGCTTTCTGAAGATATGGATAAGGATAAATTACATATATGTATTATATATGATATATATAATATGTAGAGAATTAATATATAATATACCACATATTGTATTATTATATACTACATACTGTATTATTAAAATGTAGTGCATATTAGTATGTTACATATTAGCTTGATATATTATGTATATTATACATATATCATAATAAACTATATATTCGTTTATTGTATATCATATATTATACACGTATATTAGTTCACAGTGTTACCCTTATCCATCTCTTCAGAAAGCTTCCATTTTTCCTCTTGATCAAAATTGTTTCCCTTTTATATCTTTAGAATTTCATTTTTGAGAGTTTTCCATCCCTCCTGGTCTGATTTTCCTTGTTTATCCATGGTATCTACCTTTTTGTCCTCAGAACCATTTGAAAGATGCTCTCCCAACATCTAGGGTGCCTTTCTGACTATGCCTAGCTTTCCTCTCCTTTTCTATCACAAATAGAAATGATCACTTTCCCCTAAAGGTTTCCATCCCTTCTACCCCAGCAATAAGTCATCCCGACCCTCTTGGTGTAAATTAAAACCAGATGAAACCATCAATAAGAAACTATAATCTTCTGTTGTTAGAGAGAGCCCTCTAGCCAATGGCTGGATTATCAAAATCCTCTATCAATACTATATCATGCTTTTGTGCTAGGCTTGAAAGCTGTTTCCCAAACTCTCTATCCCTTTCCTTTATCCATACAAGTGATTTATAGTATAGTCTGGGGACAAAGCTACTTCTGTTTCTACTTTCATTAATCTTTGCCCAAATGCTCTTGTTCATACTTCCCGAATGATTCTTAGATTTCCTCACATGAGTACATTCCCCTAATATACAATGCTACTCTAACCTCTTCTTACCTATTCTGTTTCTTTTGAATAAGGTGTAGGTCTCAGTGTTACTCATGATGTCATATTTGCTTCTTCATATTAATGTCTCTAATTCATCTTCTTTGTCGTCCAGACTTTGTGCATTTAAACACAGCTATCTGAAGCTATGGGTCTTACTATTAGCTCCTTTTTTGTATTTTGTCTTCTGTGATCTTCTGGGTACCTCAACATCTATTCCTCTTACTATGCTATATTCCAACTATCATATTTAGTTTTGTGAATATACCATCCTTTTTAGTTTATAGGTTATTTTTATTAGTTTGCAAACTTCCAGGCAAATATATTCTTATCAGCCTTTGTTAGGCATACTCCATTCCTGATCAGGAACCTGTTATTCCAGTTTTAAGACATGCTCCAAAAATCCACATTTTCTTAACCTGCTGTTCATCTCCCAAATACCCAAGGGAGAGCTAAACAAAGTTAACAATGTGGTCACACATTATGGAACCTTGTAGGTGCTATCTGTCCTAGGGCAGAGATATTTGGGGGACGAGACTGACCTTGACTACCAAGCCAAAGGAGACTCTGGAGCTGAGATGAGAGCGATCACCTACAAAAATATGTATGGCAATTTTTTTGTGATGACAAAGAACTGGCACCTGAAGTGGTGGTCGTTGACTAGGGAATGGTTGGACAAGTTACGGTATAGTACTGTAATGGATACTACTGAAATGATAAAGATGATAAGAAATGATAAAAAAGATGGTTTCAGAGTAACCTGGGAAGATTGTATGAATTAATGCAGAATGAAGTAAGGGGAAGCAGGAGAACAATCTAGTGATAACAACAATATTGTAAAGACAAACAACTTCGAAAGACTTAAGAACTCTAATCAACCTAATGACCCCCCAGAATTCCAGAGGAATCATGATGAAACACACTACCTACTTCATGACAGAGAGATGATAGACTCAGTACAAATTGAGACATAATTCTTTTGGACAAGGACAATGTGGGAATTTTTCTGATTACATATATTTTTGTATGATTATGTATGAATATGTATGTATGAATATGATTATATATTTTTGTAACAGGAGTTTTGTTTTTCTTGGGGAGAGAGGAGCAGAGGGAAAAAATCGAATCTTCATGAAAATTAATTCAATTTATTTGTTTTAAAAGAGAGAGATAAGCCATGAGAAAGCCAATAAGAAGATCTGAATGGACTCTCTTCTGTTAACCCATTGAAGCTGGCATAATAGCGCTAGGAATCTAAAGCTCTGAGAGTTGGCCCAGAGAACACAACTGATCAGAGGACCTCACAATTCCTAGAAAAGCCATATTTCCCTCTTCAATTACCTGAGTATGCTAGCTTCTTTATTCTGTATCTTTTGCTTTTGTTTAGGTCTCATTTGCCTACTATAAGATTCTGTTGGCCTGCAGAAATGTTAAGCTGTTTATATATTGTATCTAAAATTTACAAATAAGGATGGAAAAGAGCAATACTTATTCTAGAGAGACAAAAAAATTTTGGTCTGGGGGCCTAGAGCAATCAGAATAACTCGACAGAACAGCACTATGTTGTACAAGTCTAGTGTATGAAATTTGTTATTTATTTCCAGGAGCGTCTGACTCCTGAGGTGGTGAGAACAACCAGCTGCCAGGGGCTCACTTTCATTTTCAAACTAGCAGCACCATTCTAGGTGGACTGTGTTCCAAAAGAAGGAGAACGAGCTGAAAGAAAGCCATACCTACCCTGTCCCCCTGCCTGCCTTGCTATGGACCCCTACGTGCTGCCCACAGACTATTTTAAGCTACGCATGAGAGACAGCTTTTTTGAGGAAAACTTTTGATCTCACTATCCAGTTTTTTTGGTCTACCACATGGTAGATTTTCCTCTTTTTTTTTTAGACCAACAAACAATAGATACAGTTGGAGCTTACATATTTTACATCTCTAAATCACCTTGGTGACCGAAAATATGATCTACCTTAGAAAATCCTCTGTAAAGACCTAACCATTCCCTTCACATGTTTATGTCCTATAGATAACATATATTTTATGTACACATGTATCAAGTATACTTTAAAATTATTTCTGTTATTTTTCATTTAGGGAATAAAACAAGCATTTCCATAACAGGATATTAAAAAAAGATAATTGCACATGAAACTGAAAATCCATTATGTACAACTTGCCATTCCTTTTAAATGTATAATGCAGTTATCACATAAATTTCTTTTTTTCCTTCTCTTCCCCACTCACCCTAGAGCTAGCTACCACTAGACACAAATATTGGTGTGTGTGATGGATGTGTGTGTGTGTATATATACATATATATGTAAAATCATTCCATACATACTTCCATTTATCAATTCTTTCTCTGGATGCAGATAGCATCTTCCTTCATATGTCCTTCGTAATTAATTTGTGTATTTATAATAGTCAAAATGACTCATGCACTCAAAGTTGTTCTTCAAACAATATTGCCGTTACTGCATACAGCACTCTCTTGGTTCTGCTCATTTCATGCTTCGTTATTTTGTACCAGTCTACCTATGCTTTTTTAAGATTATTGAACTCATCCTTTCTTAGAGTGCAGTAGTATTCCATCACAACCCTATACCACACCTTGTTCAGCCGTTTCCCAATTGAGGGCTTCCCTCCAATCGCCAGTTCTCTGCCACCACAAAAAGGGCCGTTATAAATATTTTAGAACATAGAGGTTCTTTTCTTTTTCTCCTAATCATCTTTGGAAATGGACCTAGCAGTGGCATAAGGGTATAGGCGCATTTAGCAACATTTTGAGCATAATTCCAGATTGCTCTCCAAAATGGTTGGATCAGTTCACAATTCCACCAACAATGAATCAAATGTCCCAGTTTTTCCACATCCCGTCCAACATTTGTCCCTTTCCCCTTCAATCATTTTAGCCAATCTGATAGGTATAAAGTGATATCTCAAGGTTGTTTTAATTTGTGTTTCTCTAATCAATAATGATTTTGAGTATTTTTTCATATGACGACAAATCATTTTGATGTCTTCACTGGAAAATTGCCTGCTCATATTCTTTGACCATTTGCCAATTACTCTTGATGACTATTCTCACAAAGATTTTCTGAAGATGAAAAGGGGTTCTATGCTGTCTCCTTCCCCTTCCTTCTCCTGCCCTTTTATTTCCTTGTATGGATTAAAAGTTGTTGCCAGCCTCTTCCTGATGACTGCTATGTCCCTATTACCTCAAAGATGAAAGTGCTAGGTAGCATGGTAGGCTGAATTTGAGAGTTAGGAAGACTAGATTTCACATGCTATGTTAGGCATTTACTAGCTATGTGATCCTGGAAAAGTCGCTTGAGCTCTGTTTGCATCAGTTTCCTCATCTGTAAAATGGGGTAGTAATAGCACCTGTCTCCAAGGGTGATTTTGAGGATCAAATGAGGTACATTACACATAACACCTTACGAAAGGGTCATTTCAATGCCAGCTTTGTTTTTATTATTCCTACTATTCCTATCATTTTTATCTGTGTCATGGGTCAATACCGTGAAATTCAAAATTTCACCTGGTGGCCAAACTTCTAGTGATGAGTTTCTCTATATTTGACTTGTATAGTCCTCAGGTAGCAAAGTCTGTCACTGGGACCATGTCTGGAGACTGTAGAGCTAAGCATACACTTAGAAGGTATTAATATTATTAGTGGTATATTATATATAGTGGTATAATATATTAGTGGTGGGATTCAGCCAGTTCACACGGGTTCAGTAGAACTGGTACCTAATTTTAGGTTAGGTTGAGTTTCCAGGTTGTTATCAGGGGCGAGGCCTGCCACATCGGCAGGAGCGGCACCTCGGCTTGGTTCCATAGAGAATCGGTTGTTACTTCATTTGAATCCCACCGCTGATTAATATACTATATTCCCCAGGGATCTCTGAGGGCTTCCGCTGCATAGAGAAAGTCAGTCAGTCAATAAGCATTTATTAGGCACTTATTATGTGCCATACATGCTGTGTTGGGTGCCGGGGGTACAAAGAAAGGCAAAACCATTCCCTGCCCTCAAGGAGCTGACATTCTGATGAAGACATAGGACCACTCCTGGCACAGAAGACTTGGATGCACCAAGTTAGAAGGAGAGGTAGACTAGAGAGAGAGAGAGGGAAAAAGGAGAAAATGAGGGCTGCCTCTGTAGTGAACAGTTTCTGCTGGCAGAAGCAGTTGCCATTTCAAAGGATAAAAAATAAACGAAGGAGGAAAGAAAACATTTTTCTCAAATGAGAGCAGAGGAGATTGCAAAAGTAAGAGCAGATACACAAGCAATTAACACTGAATCTTCTGGAAATCTTTACCGATGCTCACTGCATAATCGATGCTGAAACATCTCCGTTGCATATGGCTGTACTGTACGTACAAGCTTGGTGTTAGAACGCTAATCGTTCTTGAGCTCTGTTCCCCTCCTCCTGCACCGGGGAATGCATGTTCCCAGGTCACGAAGGGAACAAAAGCACCCTAGTCCTGTCTAAGAGTCCCTGCTCATTATACAGGCCTCGAGGAAGAATGGGCAGAAGTCCATTCTCTTTGCAAATGGGTTGCTTCTTTGCTCTCTGACAATATGGATGGCTGTTCAGAGTTATGTAATAATCCTCCCTCCCTCCATAAAGAGGAGGGATCTTCTTCCCTGTGTTGATACCAAAAATTCAACAAGGCGAAACAGAAGAAGGAAGAGATGTCCAAAGGAGCTTCCAGTCGGACATCCTGAAAGTGCATCTGCCTTCTGAAGGGAATGCTTTCAGGTTGGAAGGTGACCACGGGATCATCCACTTAGAAGCCCATTGAAAACAGAGCTCATCCAAAACAAAACGATATTATGTTCAAGGATCCTATTTAAATATATTCCTGTACCCAGCCCTCTTACTCCCGCCATGCCCATTGTTTGCACTTTTGGACTCAGATTTGCCCATGAAAATGAATGTACTTTATTACCCTTCCTGGAAGGCTCATCTATTGAGAACTCTCTTTGTTTTCTGTTTTCCTTCTTCCAATATGCCACATTGATCTCACATCACATATTTTGTTAAACAAACTCTCTTTCCAGCCCTGGACTAGATAGTCTGTTCGTTTTGCAAATGGCATCAGCCGCGAGGTTTTTTGAACCTTTTTCTGAACGGTAGAAATGGACCTTCTTAAAGAGACTGCAAGAAGTGAGCATAGATATTCAGAGTCCCCTTAGAATTACTATATAGCAGCTGGGGGAGGATGCAGGGTACGAAGGCCTCATTGAATTCCCAGGGGTAGAACCGGCCTGGGGACCCCGAGACGAAATCCCTGCTGCTCCTTTATTCAGGACTATAGCAACCCAGAGGCGAATTCCACCGGCTGAAAGCTGAGCACAAAATAGACGATGGGGGTATAAGAAAAGGGAAAAGTTAGTCCTTTAAAAAAAACTCCCCCCGCCCCAGAATACTGCAGCACCAAATGGAGAGGGCAGTGAAGTGAATATACAGGCACTAGACACAGGAAGGAATGTTGACAGCTCAGACGTAATGAGCCTGATGGGTTTCATACCCAGGAGTTGATTCTTGGGGACGCTGCTGATTCATAGGGAACAATTGCCCATTGGGTGGGCTTTCTTTCCCTCCACCTAAGAAGCCCGGCGGAGGGATCTGTCTTGGCAGAGGTGCTCAGATGCTCATAGACACTGAAAAGGTGTCCTGACACAGAGGTCTCCAAGCAAATGAAAGCTAGACTTTCCATAACCAACAGCAGAGACATGGGAGAGGAGCGGGTTGTAGTCACTCCAGACTACTACAGGAGGCAGAAGAAAGCTCCCCACAAGGTCACACAGAGGCTACTTCTTGTCTCTCTCGATGTGTGTAGATACCTAACAGAAGAAACAGTTTTAGTGTTGGAGAGTTGATAGAATGTACCCCTCTCCCTCCTTTGCAGAAATGGGAAACTATGTGTGTGTGATATTGTATACATTGTCAGACACAATCAATGTGCTGGTTTTATCAAACTGCTTTTCTCTCTCTCTCTCTCTCTCTCTCTCTCTCTCTCTCTCTCTCTCTCTCTCTCTCTCCCTCTTTCTGTCTTTCTCTCCTCCCTCGCTCTCTCTTAATAAGGGATGACTCCTTGGGTCAGAGAGGAGAAGGGATATAGTCACAAATTAAGGTGATATTAAAACAAAGATATTAATGAAAATTCATAAAGAAAATTTTTGAGAAGAAAAAATGTTCTGTCGACTTCTTAGCAAGCTAGACTAGGAGTCCACCACCCACCCAAACACACCTTATCACCATAGCAACAACATGGTTCACATCTTCGGTAAAGCACTGTGTTTTTTATATACCCAGCTAAGCTTCCTTTTAAGTTTTATACAGGGAAGTAGATTTACAATGAGGATAAATTTAAAGTATGACTGTTTGCTTTATAGGATTCTATACTTTATAAAGGGATTCACTGCAAGAGTCCATTAATTAGGAGTTCCATACATGTTTTTAAAATATGATTCAATTTACAAGCATTTCATTTATATCCAAGTTTTGGGGAATGTATCTGCTAGAATAGCCAAAGGGTCTCCTTTCCTTTATGAATGTCACAAGTTTCAAGGAGCCAAATTATGATATGTAAGGACACCAAATGCCCCCTCCCATTTTAGAAATATTAAAAAATCACATTTCCTCAGTGTCTGAAGCTTTTGGACTATGTGGGTGAAATAAACCTTGTCAGTACATAAATGCCAAGGAGACCCGGTCCTCACCTGTCATCCAAAGGTCTAACCGATTTCTAAAGGGAAATGAAGTCAAAGTTCAGGGAAAATCTCTGATCTCTCTGAAAATAGAACCAGAGTGATGATTGGCCAAGGGCTGTGATTAATCCAATTGAGAGTTATTTTTCTTTTCCTACCCCTGACCAGATTGAATGGGTTAGGAAAAAAGTCTCTAGGGTGTCCCAACATTTTGAGTCACTTCTGTTCTGTCTGCTATGGCAAAAACTGTCACCCAAACTCTGAACTCTGACTTCATCTCGACTATGGAACTTTGTCTTTGTTTTTGAATGCTGTAAACACATATGAAGCCCTTGCCTGGGGAGACAAGATCATGACCAGCAAGGGGAATTCTATCGTTTGAATCACCCTCCAAGCAGCAGTGTTCAGAAATATTAATATATGTACCATATATTAATATATGTATTAATATATGTATATATAATATGTGTACCAAATATTAATACACGTACCATATGTATAAATAAATATTATATGTTATGTCTGACAAAATTGAAATGGAAAGTGAGAACTACCATTAACCTGGTAAAAAAAGGCAGTGGAAGGAAACAGGCCCAGGTCATTGAGGCCAAGTTGTTACCCAAAGCTTCTAGCAGCCTAGACAAATGCAAGGGTGCCCCAGTCAAGGCCAGGAAAGGACTCAGAGCTGACCAGGGAAAGCTTGTGGGAAATAAATGGGAGACGGTGGAAGCATATAAAAGATTGTTTGCCAAACCTGAGGGTCATCGTATGTCTGACACGTGCGAATGGGATGAGGCCGGTAGGATACCCAAACTGTCCCAAAAGCGGGAAGTAGAGATGAGTCGAAGAGGCAGGGAGAAGGCCTAGATCAAAAGGAATTAAGGAAATTTAAGAGCTCTGGATTAGGAATCAGGAATCCCAGTATCTAGTCCAGGGTGGGGAACCTGAGTCCTTGAGGCCACATGTGGCCCTCTAGATCCTCAAGTATGGCTCTTTGACTGAATCCAAACTTCACAGAACAAATCCCCTTGATAATAGGATTTGTTTTATAAAACTTGGGCTCAGTCAAAAATGTAGTTGTACCCGAGGACCTAGAGGGCTGCATGTCACACAGGTTCCCAGCTTTGCTGCTAACCCATTGTGTGACTTTGGGCACTTGGCTCCTCTATGCCTTAGTATCCTCCTAGTAACATGGAAGAAGACCATTAGCCCTGCCTAATGCAGGAATATTGCTGTGGGGATCAAGTGAGATCATGGATATGAAAGCGTCTCCTAATGGGGATGGTAAAACTTCCTTCAAATAGGGTGTTGTGAAGCTCAGATGAGATAATGTGTTTAAAAAACTTGGAACATTTTAGAGCACTATAAACATCAGTTATTTTATTGGTGTGGGGGAGAGAGAACTGGATTAGGTGACCTAGATACCAGCTCTGGCTCTGAGATCGGAACAGACGCCCTGACCTGTTTGGAAAGTGTTTTGAAAAGATACAGGTTTCGATTTTACCTTCCTAATGTCTCTCATATAATGTCTCCCTGACACTGCTACCACCTGGCGCAAGTCTTCGTGACGCCACACCTGGACTGCTACAGTGGTCAGTCTCCCTGCCACAAGTCTCTCTCTACTCTGCTACATCTTCCACTTAGCTATCAAAGCAATTTTCCTAATGCTCAGGTCTGGCCGTGTCACTGCCCTTTCGCTTGACTCTCTATCACCACCAGGATTACATATAAAATGCATTTGAAGCCCTTCATACTCTGGCCCTTTCTTACCTTTCCAGGTTTCAGTGATTCTGGCCTCTCTGTTGTTCCTCACACCAGATGTTCTGTCTTCCCACTCTAGGCATTTTCTCTGGCTGTTTCCCATGCATGGAATACTCTCCCTCCTCATTTCTGCCTCCTGGCTTCCCTGGCTTCCTTCAAGTCGCTTCTACCTTCCACAAGAAACCTTTCCCCATCCCTCTTAATTCTAGCATGTTTCCTCTTTTGATTATTCCGTATTTATCTTGTATGCACCTTGTTTGTATGTAATTCTTTGCATGTTTTCTATCCCATTAGCTCCTGATGGTTTTGCTTTTTTATTTTTAATTATTTTTCCCTTTCTTTGAATCCTTAACTCCTAGTACAGTGTGGCACATAGTAGGTGCTTAATAAATGTTTGCGGACTGACTGACTTCCATTTAAAGCCAGTTCACTAGGTGAGTTTTAACTTTTATTACAAAAACAAAACAAAAAAAAACCATTCCTTTGGTTTGCAAACAATTAAACAGTTGGGTTTTCAGGTTTAATAACTTAGTAGAGTAACTGGGCCTTTCCCCAGAATCCTCCACCTTCTCCATGCCTGCTGTCTTACCACCCTGAGAAACATCTGCCCTGGGGCCCCCCTCTCCTCATTGATAAATTCTCTCCCCTTCCCCTCTCCCACCCCTGCCCCTCCCCTCCACCACTTTAGGAAGGGTCCTAGCCACCCTTCATTTCAATCAAGCCTGGACTCTCTCCAGAATCTTCCTTACCTGCCATTCTGTCCCCTCTCCCCCCACTTCTAGCTCTCCCATCATTAGAACATAAGCTCCCCACAGGCAGGGGTTGTCTTGCTTGCTTATATCTGCATCCCCAGCAGAGTTCCCCACACACAGTAAGTGCTTTATCTAACTAAGGTTGGTATCTTAAAGGTAGGGAACAATTACAGGTGTAATTCAATCAATCAAGAAAGTAGTCAGGTATGAGACACTATGCTAGGCACTGGTGAAAGTTCAAAAGTGAAAGTTCCTGCCATCATGGGGCATTTTGTATTTTACATTTTAACTGAGGCAACGATATATGCACAATATGTATGCGTGTAAAATATACGAAGTGGAAACAAGGTCGTTTTATGAGAGATTGCAAGTAGTTAGGGGAAGGGGACATGGATCAGGAAAAGGCTTCTTTGTTCCAAGCACAATGCCTTGCACATGGTAGGCGCTTTGTAAGTATTGCTTGGTTGAATGAATGATAAGCCCACTGCAGGGCTGGGAGGAAACCATTCTGCCGTCTTCGGCGTTGACTAGGCGGTTATTTGCGTGCTGTGGCCAATTCAGAGTTCCACGGTTTCAGACAATCAATCACCCTCCAGGGGAGCTACCGGAACTCCCAAAACCACGCCCATCGGGCCCACTACAAATTTATGTTGTCGTTGTTCAGTCGTATCCAACTCTTCCTGACCCTGTGGGCCATGCTGTCCGTGGGGGTTTTCTGGGTAAGGATACTGGAGTGGTTTGCCATTTCCTTCTCCAGTGGATTAAGGCAAACAAAAGTTAAGTGACTTGCCCGGGGCACACAGCTAATAAGTGTGTGGGGCTGGATTTGAACTCAGGTCTTGCTGACTCCAGGCTCCATTGTCTCATAAATTTATGTTATCTGATCTTGATGAGGCCTTCCTGGAACCAAGTCAATCTTTCCAACTCCTCTTTGATTCTGTACCCACTCATCACTGCCCTTTTTCCAAACCTTCTCAGCTCTCTTTCAGCCTCCCACAGCACCTTCTCCCCCATGGACTTCTCATGTTTCACAGATTAAAAAACTGAGGCCTTTTGCTGACACGTCCCTCTTCTCCCTTCCTCCTCATCTCACATTGCACAGACTTCTTCCTCCACAATCTCCTCCTTCAATCCTGTCTCTGTTAAATAGATGGCCTTTCTTATTACCATAGCAAACTCTTTGTCATGTACCCTTGATCCCACTCCCTTCCAACTTCTCTAGAAGACTGTCCCCAATGTCATTCTTGCTTTCTCTCTAAACTTCAGTCTCTATATGCCGTCTCCTTCCCTGTTACCTACAAACACACCCGTGCCTCCCCCCAGCCCTGTTCTCAAAAAATCCATCACTTGACCCTTTCATCCTTGATAGTTATTATTCCATAACTCTGCTGCCTTCTCTTAAATTCCCTGAAAAAAAAAATCACTTCTGTTCAGTATCTCCACATCTCCCCTTCCTCTCTTCTCATTCTCTTCTAAATTCTTTGTTTCTGGCTTCATTTGAAACTTCTCTCTCCAAAGTCCCCAGTGCTCTCCTAATTGCCCAATGTAGAGGCATTTTCTCAATCCTCACATCCTTCTAGACCTTTCTGTAGCACGTGCATTCTTGGATCACCTCTCCTCCCTGGATTTTGTTTTACTATCCTTAGTTCTCCTACTTATCTAATGACTTCTCGTCCTTCGCTGGATTCTCGTCCTTATGATATCCTCTAATTGTAGGTGTTCCCCAAGGTTCTGTCCCGGAACCTCTTCTCTTTTCCCTCTATACTACCTTCCCTGGGGATTTCATCAGTTTCTGCCAGCTCAGGGACCAAATTTATCAGTCGTGCTCCTGTTTTCCAATCCTGTATCTCCAACTGCCTACTGGACATTTCAAACTCAGTACGAGTATGACCTCATAAACAGAGGTCATACTTTCCCCCCAACCCTCTCCCTCCTCCAAACTTCCCTATTACTGTTGAGGACATCATCATCTTCCCAGACTCCAAGGTTTGAAACCTCAAAGCCATCCTTAATTATTTGCTCTAACCCCACATAACTAATCAGTTGCCAGATCTTGTCATTTCTCCCTTCAGAATCACCTTTCACCTGGACTATTATAATGGCCTTCTAACTGGTATTCAAGTCTCTCCTCAAAGCCTCCTCCATACCCAGGTGCCAAAGGGATTTTCCTAAAGCTTAGCTCAGACCGTGCTACTTTATCCTCTCTCCTTCTCAACAGGGGCCATATCCAGTCGTCCTGGTGAACATCAGGCCACTGGACCCAGATGGCTCTGGAGGATAAAGTGAGGCTGGTGACCTTGCATAACCCTCCCTCACTTAAATCCAATTCACTTGTAAGTCATGGCATCATCTTCCTGATGCCGTGGTCTTCTTCGAGAATGAAGGACAAACAACAACCTTCTCAATAAGCGCTAATCACTCTCCATTACCTCCAGGATCAAATAAGAACTGTTTTGTTTGGCACTCAAGGCTCTTCACAACCAGGCCCCTTTCCCCTCTTTTTATGCTTTACTCCCCTCTGGCTGTGTGTGTGTGTATGTATATGTGTATATGTATTTATGTATATACGTATACACTAGCTAGAGACAACTAGATGGTGCAGTGGATAGAACACTGGACCTGGAGTCAGGAAGCTCTGAGTTCAAATATGGCCTCAGACACTTACTAGCTGTGTAACCCTGAGCAAGTCATGTAACTCTGTCTGCCTCAATTTCTTCAGCTGTAAAATGGGGCTAACAATAGCACCCACCTCCCAGGATAGGTTGAACAACACCAGGGTTGTTGTAAGGATGAAATGAGATATTTGTAAAGTGCTTAGTATGGTGCCTGGCACGTAGTAGGTGCTGTATAAATGCTTATCCCTTCCCCCCCCCCTTATTTGCTGTTCCTCGCGTACTACGCTCCATTCCTGCCTCCATGTCTTTGTACTGGCCATCCCTGATGCCTAGAATTCTTTCCCTTTTCATCTCTACCTCCTGACATCCCAGGCTTCCTTCAAGATTCTGCTCAGATGCCACCTTCTACAGACCAAAGCTTTGCCCCTTAGGTTACTTTCCTTCTATTCTATGTGTATCTTATATGGACCTTGTTATTTATAGCCCATCTCCCCCACAATATTTAAATATTTTGTGGTTTCACCTGTTTTTGTAACCCCAGCACTTAGCATAGGGTCCAACCCTCAAAAAATGCTTGCCGATTGTTTTATTGATTGGCCTTTCTCCCCTTCGGAGGCTGCCGATAGGCAGCATACGTAGGCAGGGAGGGCCGCAGCCCTTGAAGTACTTGTTTGAGACAAGTATAAAGCTATACATGTGAGAAAATTTGAGAACAAAATGATCAGATAATATCTATCTCTACATGGCACGGGAATTAAGGTATGAAGGTCTAGTATTTCTGAGTAACTTCCCTCATGTGGGTGTTATTCTGTGTTGTGGATGTCTGCAGAAATCTTGTGTGCCAGGCTATGTTACAAGTTGCCTGAAGTCTTGGGTATGAACAACACTGAAGGCAACCATGCCACTGTAACCAGGTCAACAACAGCTATGATCTGCCTTGACAGCACTTTCTGATGCCCCTCCCTTGGGCATTCTTTTTTTCAGAGTCCACAGGACCCAGAAAGAGGGGCAAGAGGAGGAAGGTTGGAAGAGTTGGCCTTTGGGGGATTTTATTAGAAGTGAGCATTGCACAATTTTTTTTTCTGAAATGTTTGGAGCTTCCACTCATCCCTTGTCTTTTTCTGATAGACTTAGGACACGTTAGACATACTTACTGCTCTCTTCTCCGTGCTCGACTGGATTTTTGGTGTCTCGAGAAGTCTCTCCCGGTACCATTTGTGTCATGGTTGGTCCTTCCAAATAACTTATTCACCCAATGCGTGTCATCCACAGAGTGGCCCCTAGGCACAATTATACAAGAAGTGAAGCTTGTCTTTGGCCTCTTATCAAAATGTAGCCATCCTATGCCCTGTCTCTTTAAGGACTTTCTTACTCTCAGCCTAGGGACCTAAAATAATTAATTTGGGCTTATAAAATAATGACTTAATAGGAGCATAAGAAGAAATCCCCCAGCGTGTGGAGCATATCCCTCTGGTTACTGATAAGAGACACAGAGGATGATAAGGTACAGATAGCTATAGTCTGTTTCATTAAAAGGGAAATCCATGAATTAGATTATTCAAGGAAAATAGATTCAGGAGGACCTCTATTTAACAAAGTTTTATTAATTAATGGATATGTTTATTGAGTTTCAAGGTAACAAAATGCATTTCTTTTCATAAAAAAGATAATTGCTGAATAGATTACATAATAAGTAACACGTGTGTATTTCAATTAGGATTTTTGGAAGACAATGCATTCGTCCAAAGGTGTAACTCAGTGGATGGAGATCTCAGACACTCTGGCAAGCTAAGTAGATGAATTGGGCAGTGGAGCTGTTACAAAACCAGCCTCTTAAGTCAGGCGAGGCTCCTGACTAATTCTCATACAAATTTTTGACAATGGCTGTCTAGGTTGTTGCTGCAAGCTAGGTTGTGGCTTCTCTCCTCAAATCGGGAATCAGCTAAGAATCAAGTATGACAGGAGGATAGGTGGGCAGGGAGGTAGGAATAGGTGGGCAGGGAAGGAAGCAGGTGGAGTTGTCTTCCACTATCACAAAAGAAAGTGTGGAATAAATCAGCTGGAATCAAGGACGACAGCAACATGAATATTATGATTGCAAGGCTGCCCAGGAATAAAATGTAGCCATTTCTGGAGGAGAAGTAGGCACTGGGCAATAGCCCAATAAGAACTGGCCTCAAAGAATTAAAGTAGATTGCATCAGCCAAGGAGACATTTGAAGGGTGGAGTTTAATTACCTGACCTGGGAACATAGCCCAGAGTTTCCATTGGCAGTCAAAATGGTTGTGAGTCAGTCCCTGGATCACCCTTAGTCCTGCTCTTACCTCTTACACAAAGAAAAGGCCTACTCCCCTCCACCTCCAGGGAACACGTACTTCACAAAGGGCTTGGAGACTGCTTCCTTCACATTCACCAGAAATACAGTAATTTTCTGGTTTGAAGTCTTCGGTAAAGCTATATGGAAGAAATATGGAGAAAAGAAAAATTAGTTCTGACATAACAAATGGTAAGCCTGACACCCATATGTAGTAACAGGTAGAGAAAACATTTCTTTATGCTCTCAAATATTTAATTTTATTATTTTCACTTTACCAAAAATCTCTTTCTCCCCTTTCCCCTTAGATAGAAGAACATTTCCAAAGCCAGCCAGTGACTTTCTCAGTAAGTCAGCAAGCATTTACTAAGCACTTACTACGTTCCAGGCACTGTGCTAAGCACTGGGGATACAAATACAAGCAAAAAGAAAGCCATTTCTTGCCCTCAAGGAGCTTATATTCCAAAAGGGGTATACAATGCTTAAATAGCGAAGCTGAACATTAAAACAACTCTGAAGTACCACCTCACACCGATCAGACTGGCTAATATGACAGAAAAGTTAGATGACAAATGTTGAAGGGGATGTGGGAAAATTGGGACACTAATGCATTATTGGTGGAGTTGTGAACTCATCCAGCCATTCTGGAGAGCAATTTGGAACAATGCCCAAAGGGCTATAAAACTGTGTGTACCCTTTGACCAATCATTACCACTAAACAAAACAAAAACAAAACAAAAAACAAAAAGGAAAAAGACCTAGATGTACAAAAATATTTATAGCAGCTCTTTTCTGGCGGCAAAGAATTGGAAATTGAGGGGATGCCCATCCATTGGGGAATGGCTGAAAAAACTGTGCCATATGATTGTGATAAAATATTATTGTGCTATAAGAAATGATGAGCAAGAAGATTTCAGAAAAACCTAGAAAGACTTACATGAACTGATACAAAGTGAAGTGAGCAGAACCGGGAGAACATTGTACACAACAATAGCAGTGTTATATGACAATCAACTATAAATAACTTAGCTATTCTCAGCAATACAAAGATCGAAGACAATTCTGTAGGATTTGTCATGAAAAATGAAATCTGCCTCCAGAGAAAGAGCTGATAGAACCCGAACGCAGATCAAAGCACGCTGCTTTTGTTTTCTACTTTCTTCATTTTTCTTGGGTCTTTTTGTCTGTGTTTTCTTTCACAACATGACTAATATGGAAATATGTTCTTCATGACTGCATATGTATAACTTTTATCAAATTTCTTGCCTTCTCAGTGGGGGGTGGGGGGGGAAGAGATGAAGGGAGGGGAAGAGAATTTGGAACTCAAAATTGTGAAAAACAAGGGATAAAAATTGTTTTTACATATGATTGAGAAAAAAATATTAAAACTTAAAGAAAGAAAAGGGAAAAGAAATCCTGGACCAAAACAACCTGTTGGCAACCTCAACATTTAGCCATTTAGAAAGTATCCTTTGAAGGGCCTGAGTTTAGAGTCAGAGGACACAGAGTCAGGTCCTGGAACTGCTACTCTATCAATACCTGTGGTATTTTAGGTAAGTTACTTAACTTTTGAGGCCTTAGTTTCCCTGTCTGCAAAATGAGGGGATTAGACTCAGTTATTTCTGAGGTCTTTTCCAACCAGAGGTATTGCAAGACTCAAATGAAATAACATGTGAAAAGTATTTTGCACCCTAAAAGTACTCTAGTAAGTTAGCACAAGTAGGTACTGTTATTATCGTTCACCTATGGGTTACCAGGCCTCTAGTCTCATGATGACTCTATTCCCAGAACCTCCTACTGCACTCCTGCAGAGCTCAATCAATGTTTATAGAGCAATATAGCGGTGTGCTGGTAAATATTTAACAACCAAACTCTTGGTGGGGGGGGGGGGGTGGATGTAGGGGGGGAGCGTGTGTGCATATACATATATATATACATATATACACACACACATATATATATACATATATATATAAACTTAAAAGTATATATATACACTTTTAAGTTTAATCTTCAATTATTAACACTTTCTCAAACCTAGAAAATAAAAAAATCAATAAATTATGCCATGATTTGTAGTGATTGCTGATTTCTGAGATACAAATATTCACACTGAAAATTCAGAAATCAGCTCATGCAAGCTGGTTAGAGCTGGTTCCAGCATACCAGTGCATACAGCTCTAAATGTATAAGAGTAAAGCTTCTATAATTCCAAAAAGCTTCTCTATAAAATGAAGCACAATGCTCTACCTCCCCAAAAGTAGAACCTAATTTCTTGCATTGCATCTATGGGGAATAATTTACCTACTAATATTTAGTGTACAACTCAGGTTTAGATCTAGAAGGGACCATAGAGATCATTCAGTGCAAGCCTCTTATTTTACAGATGAGAGAACTGAGGCCCAGAGAGGCCTAGTGGTTAACCCAAGTGGTAAGTGGCAGAGCTGAGATTCAAACTCACTTCCTGTCAGACTCAGTTAAGATTGAGGCAGCTGGTGGCACAGTGGATAGCTCACTGTGCTAAGTGCTTTATTAATATTACCTCATTTGATTCTCACAACTGGAATATCTAAGAATTATGTTTCTCTCCAGTGCTCGAATGAATGAATAATAACTGACAATTAAAATTTAAAAAGCACTTTTTAAGCATTATCTCATTTGAACCTCACAATAACCCTATCACTATCCCCATTTTATAGATGATGAAACCAAGATCTTTAGAAGTTAAGTGATTGCCAATTGGGCACATAGCTGGTCAGTGTAAGAGAGATGATGCTACGGTGGGAATGAAAGGTGCTATATGCATCAGAGGCCCTTTGTGTGCTCCTTGATTGACATTTTCTACTTTTGTGCTCCAGATGTGACCAGGCACATGACCAGACACAGTGCTAACAAGGCCAGTACAGGGTCAGCCAGTTGCCAGCTGCATTTGGTTACAAGCAAGGCTTTGTTGCTGAATTGGAGGCAGTCCTGATCTGATAGAGCTGAACAAGTGCAGAATTGGGCCCTAAGGGTAGAATAAATCAATCGTTCACATTGAACAAACAAGCAGATTTCAGTCTGGTGGCAGATTTGATGGAAGCCATCTGCCTTCAATGAGTATGAACTGTTCCTCTAAGTTCAGACGAACAGCAGATAGCACTCTGGGGCCTAGAGTCAGGAAGACTTGAGTTCTAATCTGGCCTCAGACTAACTCTATGACCTTGGACAAGTCACTGAACCTTCCTCAACTATAAAATGGGGGCAATAATAGTTCCTACTTCTCAGGGTTATTGCGAAGGTCAAGAGAGAGAATATTTGTAAAATACCTGACACATTTTTGTTATTGAGTCATTTCAGACTCTCTGTGACCCCATTTGGGGTTTTCTTGGCAAAGATACTGAAGTGGCTTGCCATTTCCTTCTCCAGCTCATTTTACAGATGAGGAAACTGAGGCGAACAGGGTTAAGTGACTTGCCCAGGGTCGCATGGCTAGTAAATATCTGGGGCCGGATCTGAACTTAGGTTTTCCTGACTCTAGGCCCTGTTTTCTATCCACTGCGGGGTGCTTAATAAATACTTGCTTCCTTCCTTCCTACTGGCAGTCAGAGATCCCCCAACCACACCATAACATAGCATCATGACTCACCCTTCCCAACAATATAATCTAAGAATCCCTGGACTTTGCCATCCACTCTAAGGAACAACTGACCTTTCCTGTATGTGTTGTCATACCCCAATTAGAATGTGAGCTGCCCAAGACCGGGACCAATTGGCTTTCTCTTTTCTTAGAACACAGTGAGCACTTAATCAAACTTTTTTTCCATTTTCTCTTTCTAATATCAATCATCCCTTGAATTTGTATGGCTCATTTGTATGATACTATTCATTGATGAGCAGCCAGGATTAGAGTCAGGTGACATGGGTACAAATTCCAGCTCCAGCACCGGGTTCGAATCTCACTTCTGATGTTTGCTATGTGACTTTGGGCAAATCCTTTTATTTTATTTCTCTGAACCCTGGTTTTGTCATCTATAAAATGAAGAAATTGAACTAGATGGCCTCCGTGGTCCCTTTTGTCTCTAAGATTATGATTTTGTGATTTCCAGAAACATACGATTTAGTTTCATATTTGCAGAAATGGAAACTGAGTCTAGAGAAGTTAAGAGACCTGCTTCAGGTCACACTAAATAGGTGGCAAGGCCAGAGCACTGGATTTGAATTGAGGGAGTCCTGGATTCCAATTTGGCCTTAGATGCTAGCTGTGTGACCTTGGGCAAGTCAATTTCCTCATCTGTAAGATAGGGATTAAACAATAGCACCTGCAACAAGCAGGGTTGTTGTGAAGAGCAAATAAGGTAATATAGTTAAAGAACATTGTAAACCTTAAAGGATTATAGAAATCTATTATCATTAGTTAGCAGAACCAGGACAAAAACTCAGGTCCAAGCACATTTCCATTATCCCATGCTTGCACTCAACTATTTGACCTTACAGACCTCCTCTACAGAGCTCTGTAAAATTGACATGATTTTGACAGTAAATGACAAATAATTTGACTGTAATTGACAAAATTGACTGTAAAATACTAGTATTACAAGGATCATACGAGACAATGTAACAATAATCGATATGCAGATGAGAAATCTTATGTTTATTATCATCATCCAATGGCCTTCATTTTCATTATCCTGTCTAAGCCTCACAACTGCCCTACGAAGTTAGCTGGGCAGGGATCAGTCTTCCCATTTTAGAGATGAGGAAACCTAGAAAGTTGTTTTGCCCATGATCACACAGGAGATGAGTGGTAGAGCTGAGGGGAAAACTCAGATGTCCTATTTCTCTCTTTCAGTGCTCTTCCTCTAGGGGGCTGAGATGGGAGGAGAATGGCTTGGGGTCATTCTTCCTCAAGTGCGAATCCCCCAGCTTTGTCAGAGGCTGATTATGGCACAGCTGGTGCTCCAGATGAGACTTTAGTTCGTGCAAAAAACACTGAGGGGACTCTGGACTTTTCCTTCAACCCCGAAGGTAGAAAAAGAATCCTACAAAATGAACTGAATCTTTAAAACTGTGATTATTTTAAGCTGAATTTCTTTTACAATTATGAAATAATTCCCAGATGTAAATGCCCATAAGAAATCCCACAGGAAGAGGGTGGTACCTTGGGGCTGGGGCGTGGCATCGACCTCCACGGATGATGCCTCTGCAGGAGATGCTGAAGGTGAATCCAGGGGTACCGATGGAGCATAAGATGCGGCTGGGGACGTCAGGGATATTGTTGGTGATGGCACTATGGGAGACGGAAGTGACTGCACAGGCGTTGATACCGGTGATTGTTCTGGGGGTGAGACAGTCTGCACAAAAGATGATAGAGATGACTGTGTGACGAGAGATGAGAAAGGAAGTTCTATAGGTGAGGACGGTGACTGCACAGGGCAGAGATGCATGGATGACTGCATAAGTGATGGAAGCGATTGTGCCATTGACTGCACAAATGGTGACACGGGGCACTGTTCAGGTGGTGATGAGACAAGAAGCCCCACAGGTGAGACAGGAGACCGTCCAGGTAATGATGGGAGAGGGAGCCCCACAGATGAAACAGGAGACTGCACAGGTGACTCTCTGAGTGATGGAATTGACACTGTAGACGGCTGCCTGGCTAGTGACAGATGAAGCTGGATAGGGACAGATTCAGGTGCCTGCACAGCAGAGGAGTCGGGGGTACCATCATCATCCTTCACAGTCCCCTTGGTGGCTTCATTCAGAGTGTGGCTAGAGGGTTCTAACAAGCTGGCCTGTGTGGTCTCTGGGTTCTGCTCATCAGTTACTTTCCATTCCTTGCATCCGGATAGATTTCCAAAGCAGAACACCTCCACCCGTGGGAACATCAAATTCTTGGTGGGGGACTCAAGGTAGACGCCATCTAGCAAAAACAACAGAATGAGTGTCTTCATGCCAACCTTAGTTCACTCTACACTGGCAAAGCACTTGGAAGCAAAACTTCGAATCATCCACATTGACATATTTCATTTTTATCTTTAAAATCTTGTAAAGTGGGGAAGGCTAGCAACCCTTGCTCAGACCTTAGAGAGCATTTCTGATTCTGCCACTTAATATAGCTCACTACAGCTAGGTGGCACCATAGTGCATAGAGCGCTGGGCCTGAAATCAAGAAGACTCCTCTTCCTGAGTTCAAATCTGACCTCAGACACTTACTAGTTGTGTGACCCTAAGCAAGTCACTTAACGCTGTTTACCTCAGTTTCCCCATCTGTAAAATGTGCTGGAGAAGGAAACTGCAAACCACTCCAGTATCTCTGCTAAGAAAACCCCAAATGGGGTTGTGAAGAGTCAGATCCACGGAGTTTAAAATTGTCAAATCTAAAATAAAAGAAACTGAGGCAGAGTTCCGAGCCAATAGCACTTTATTAAAGGATCCATGGTGCCCTGTAATGAAGTGGGCCTCATATCTTCCTCATGATCTGTTTATGGGGTCAGAAAACTATGGTCCAAGGGTGAAATCTGGCCTGTCACCTGTTTTCGTATAGCCACAGAGCTGAGGATCATTCTTATGATTTTAAATGCTATGTCTATATCTGCTTTCTTTCCCAACTTAGATACAGGACCTTAGCAAAAACTGTAGTCTGCTAAACTTATCTTTTAGGCATCCAATCCATCCTTTCTTCATTTTCCCTATTCCCAGCGACCCAGTCTCCCAAATCCAGTAAGACCCTCACCATCAAAGGCTAGCCTTAGTATCATAAGTGGTTGTGTTCCCTCTTCCAAGGGCCTTCGTGATATAAATCTCAACCCCAAACTGGAGACCAAAAGTCTTTGTCCCTCTGAATAAGTTAGAAGCATCAGGGAACCAATGGGAAGTATCTGGAGAAGGACAAAAGGAAAGATTTTTCAGGTGAAATTTCACTGGAGATGAGGGTGGGATGAGGTGCTATTTCATCTGAATAATTAAAAACATTAATTATAGCTAAATTAATGTTAATTAATAATTTAATTAATATTAATTAATGGTTATTATATTATTGCATGATAAATGATAAATAATTATTGTATTATTAATTAACTATTGCCATTATCACTAATATCTAATTGCTGACATTAATTGTAAAACTTACTTAGGAGGATGTGACTACTTAGGGGGGTAGTCACTTAGGTGACTACACAGGAGTCTATATTTTCTAGACCCCACACATAGTTCCTATTGGTGTCTCATCAAAAGCAGTGATATCCATGTTAATGGAACATCAGTGAGTTCTGACATCAGCAAGGAGGAGCCGTGACACAGAATTAGTCCCAGATCAGGAGGGACCTTCCCATCACTTCCAGCTGCCTCCCTAACCTTCTTCCCTAAAAGGAAGGAAGTTGATCTTAGGAGCTCAGAACCACACTGCTCCAAACAACACGGACACTCTTTCATTTCAAAGAATCACAGATTTGGGGAATTGGAAGGGACCTCTGTCAGCCATTTAGTTTGAACCATACATGAAAGGAACCCCCACTATAATGTACTCAGAAAAGCTGTCATTCAACCTCTGCTTGAAGACTTCCCAGGAGGAAGAACCCAGCACCTCTCAGGGTAGCCCTTTCCTTTTTTATCCAAGAAATCCTTCCTGGCATCAATCCTAAATTGACATCTTTGCCACTTTCACCAGCAGGGAGATATAGCTGTTGAAGCCATAGAAAGACTATGTGATGTAAGGAATACTGTAGGAAATTAGAAGACTGGATTTCAAATTTCCTGGATGACCCTTCAAAAGTCTCTTAATATCTCTGGGCTTCAGCTGCAAAATGAGGGGGTTGCCTTACGTGTTCTCCAAGGTACCTTCTAAATTTATGATCTGTGACTGTGATGGGATATGACTAAGGCTTCCATGTTCCTTTGTGCTCTACCCCACTGGAAGACAATTCTGTATAGATTTGGAGAGAACTGTCACTTTTCCACCACTAGAGGGACATGTGTCCACCAACAACAGAAGCAGAATTTGTGACTGGCAAGATATGATGTACCAAGGCAAGGGAACAGAACTCCAGGCTTTTGGAACTAGTTTCACAATAAGAGGCTGGTATTAAGCTTATTGTTAAAATTCTCCAAGGAAGGAGTACGATACCTTGTGGCGCTGCTCCAGATAAAGCCCTAAGTGCTTGAGTTGTAGAGCACAGAAAAAGGTCGTTTCTCAAGGAGAAAAGATGTTTTCCCCTCCAACCTCCACCCTCCAACTCCCACTGTCCTCCAGCTCCCCCACACTTGAGCAGAGGTCTCCTGATTGGTGGGAGTTCCCCCTCGGCAGCTGACATCAGACGTGCCATGTTGCATTCTAGGTATCTTTTTGCTGTGATGCTGTTATTCTGATCCTCACCCTTTTCTACCTCTTGCCCCTAGAATAGTAACTGAATCAAATCTACCCCCTAGAAAGGGTGTGTTGACTCTGCTTATCATCCCATGACTTCCCATACCGAAAATCCTTCCCTTTCCTGGCTATGACTATCCTATATGTGCTGTGTTCTCCTATTAAAATATAAGCTCCTAGAGGACAAAGATTGTCTTGCTTTTCTTTCTATATCCTAAGAACTTGGCACAATGTGAGGGCTTTAAAATGCTTTTTCCTTTATTTTTTTTTTGAGGCAATTAGGGTGAAGTGACTCACCCAGGGTCATACAGCTAAAAAGTGTCTGAAGTTGGATTTGAACTCAGGCCCCCTGACTCCATGGCTGGTGCTCTAATTACACCACCTAGCTGTCCCTAAAAAATATTTTTCATTCATTCATTCATTGTTAAAAATTTTCTTGGGAGGTTTGCCCTGATCAGACCACACATGGCATATTAAAGTATTATGAGATAGGCAGATAGATAGAGTAGTAAACTTGGAGTTAGGGAAGACCTGAATACAAATACTGCCTTGAATAGTTACTATTGTTACCTTGGGCAAGTCTCTTGACTTCTTTCTGCCTCAGTTTCTTCATCTGCAAAATGGTAATAATGAAAGCATCTACCTCAGAAGGTTGTTGTAAGGGTCAAATGTGAGTTGTTTGGCAAAGCTTAACATGCTATATACATGGTAACTTTGATTATTATTCCATTCTGGGTGACACATTGCAGGAGGAATATGCAGGTCCAGAAGAGAAGGACCAGTATTTAAAGGGAATTTGATTGAGATGACCTGATTTCCCCAGCTTCCTGCAACTTCCAGCTAAAATCTCATCTTCTAGGAGAAGCCTTTCCTGAACTCTGTTATGATGGTACAGTTGCATGGCATCTCCCCGTTAGTTCCTTGCAGGCAGGAACTGTCTTTTGCCTTTCTTTGTATCGCTAGTACTTAGCACAGTGCCTGCCATACAGTAGGCACTTAATAAATGCTTATTGACTTACTGGCTGACCATAAGATGATTTTTTGAAGGAACTAGAGATCGTTAACTTGGAGAAGACATATGAAGATTCGCACTAAGTATCTGAGTAGTTCTCACATGGAATCATTGCATTTGCTTTTGACCTCGAAAGGCAGAACTAAGGCCAATGGGTAGAAGTTATGGGAAGACAGATTTATGTTCAATATGAGGAGAAACTTCCTATTCATCACAGCTGGCTAACAATGAAATGACCGTTTGAGGTAGTTGATCCCCAGCCATTAGACGTGTTCAGGCAGGCTGGGGCGGAGCCAAGATGGCGGCTGGGAAGCAGTGACTGGCGTGAGCT
>CM053627.1:213637588-213670204 GCA_028646595.1 Phalanger gymnotis | reverse complement strand
TCTTAATACACTTGTCCTCCTCAGGGCACATCAGCTTGCCAATGTTCCTCCTCAAACACTGGACCCGGAAATGAGCCTGGTGCCCCGGATGTACTCTGGCCGGGGCACAGGACAGCAGAATGGCCACTCTCCTCATTCTCTATGCCATCAGTTGCTATTTGGTTGTTTTCAGTCATATCTGACTCTTCATGACCCACTTTGGGATTTTCTTGGCAAAGATATTAAAGTGGTATGCCATTTTACAGATGAAGAAACTGAGGCAAACAGGGTCAAGTGCCTTGTCCAGGGTCACGTAGCTAGGAGGTGTCTGAGGCTGGATTTGAACTCCTCTTCCTGACTCCAGGCCCAGCACACTCCATGTACAGCATTATCTAGTTGTCCCTTTCTGTATACTATGCCTGTGCTTAATAAATGCTTGTTGGCTTGATTGACTGGAGCCTCTGTCAGCTACGGTGACTAAATGGCAAAACTATAGTAGTCAATCTCATGCATTAGCATAACCATTTGACAATGCAAACAAGGAGGCAAACTCCCTTTTATCTGCAGCATGAAATGAGGGGGGTTAGTTTTTTCTTTTTTTGGCTGTGATGTCATAGGACTCACTTGTATTGAGCTTGTGGTCCACTAAAACCTACAGGTCCTCTTCTCTTTTAATATGGAAATGTTTTACATAATTGCATAGTATTACGTGTATTTGATTGCTTACCAGTCTCAGGGAGGTGGGAGGGGAGGGAAAGAGGGATGGAATTTGGAACTCAAAACTTTAAACAAATCATGTTAAGAAATTGCTTAACATTTAATTGGGGGGAAAAATAAACTACATTTTTTAAAAGAAAAGAAAAAAATCAGGAACTGAAGCCTGGAACAGGGAAACTGTTTGTTCAGCAGTACTGAAGAATGAAACCTTGGTAGTCTAGCTTGCAGCTCAAACATTCAACTGGAAACACTCTGATTTCTCCCTAAGGTCATAAGAAGAAAATCACACACGGGGTTTTGGTGTAGGGCTTGGAGTCTATCCCTTTGTGTTGAGAAAACTTCAAGTCAGAAAATGAGAAGAAATAAAGATGTAGTGAGCAGGCCTAGCCTTTGATGCAGTCTCTGTACAGGAGTGATTTCAGGGACCCTTCGAAGGTACCACCCACCCCAAATCCCTCCTCCATCCAATTCATGATTGATTTCTTAAATTCTACCCTCGGGGAGATAAAGGTCCAAGCCCTGGGCTTTATACCTCACTGAAGGAAGTTTTGTGTAGTGGAAGGAACACCAGACTGAGCCTCAGGAAGAGCTATGTTTGAGGCTTGATACTATTTACTTCCTGTGTGACCTGAGGCAAATTCCTCCACCCCTCTAAATTCCAAGCATCTTCATCTGTAAAATGGAATAGCATTGGGCTAGACATCTCAAAGGTCCACACAAGTATCTCTTCTGTGATTCTATGAACTGCATCCGGCTAAAAGCAGGCGATGCTCTGAATGGAAGGTGAAAACCAATAGGGGTGATGAGTACCCTACAAAAACATCCCAGCCTCCACACAGCAGCCAGGTAAGCAGCCCTGATGCGAATGCAGTAAGCTGACTTTTTTACAATTGGGGGTGGGGGAGACAGCGCTAATGACCAGAATTAACTGATATGCTCAAGCATTTTTTCTGATTATGCTACTGTCCTGCTCAATGTCTTAACGGTTCCCTATAAAGGCCTCAGTATCCCCTTCAAGACTTTTGAGCCTTCTCTCGTTGTACTCTTGTATTTTTTCCCTATGCTTCAGCCAAACTAGACGATTTAGTCCTTCCTAAACTGATTCCGTACTTTCCTATCCCCTCAGATCATAGATTTGGATGACCTTAGAGGTCATGTAGTCTCACTGCCTCATTTTACAGATGAAAAAACTGAGACCCAGACAGTCCCAGATAAGTGATTTGCCCAAGATCACACAGGGAATAACCAAATAATAAACATTGCTTATATGTCAAGCACTACCCTGTTTGCCTCAGTTTTCTCACCTGTAAAAGTTGGAGAAGGAAATGACAAACCACTCCAGTATCCTTGACAAGAAAAGCCCAAATGGGGTCATGAAGTTGGACACAACTGAAAATGACTGAACAAACTGCTAAGCTCTGGACATTAAAAAAAAAAAAAGGTAAAAGATAGTTCCTGCCCTCAACGAGCTTATAATCTAATGGAGGGGAGGTTTAGGGGGAGATAGCGAGCTCTGTTTTGGACATACTGAGTTTATGATGTCTACTGGATATCCAGTTCCGGATGTCAGCTGGCGTTTGAAACTCAGTGGGAGATGTGAGATTGGAGGTCGGTGAGAGATTGGGGCGTGAAAGAAAAATTCGAGAATCTTCGGCGCAGATATCAGAGGAAGGATTTGGACCTCGTTTCACCAGCTTCAGAGTTAGTGTTGTTTTTTGGGTTCATCATAGTGACTATCGGTTCACAAGAATGTTTTGTTAACCAGAATACCGTGAACCCCAACCATCATGGGGAAACATGAGTTTCAATGTTCTTGGAGATGTTTCTTTGTTCAACCCCTCCATGGAAATGTTTTTCAAAGACCAGGTAGCCAATGGAAAGAGGTCCCTGGGGGCAGAGCGATTTGAGTGCTGCACCTGGAATCAGGGAGAGCTGAGTGCAAATCCAGCCTTGGACACATACTAACTGTGTGACCCTGGACAAGTCATTTCATGTCTACCTCAGTTTCCTCATCTGTAAAATGGGGTTAATAATTGCACCTACCTCCCAAAGTTGTAGTGAAGATAAAATGAAATATAATATTGTAATGCACTTTGCAAACCTTAAAGTGATATGTGAATGCTACCTCTTATTATTGGTGTTATCTCTCTTCCCTTCCTCAGAGTACTCACTTAGCCTCTTCAAGTATAAAACTGTGTCCTGATATCCCCGGTAGTAGTATTCATGCAGGGCCTGGGGAGAAAAACACCATGAAAAGCCATTGTTTCTCTCACTGCTGAAATACTGATGGGGGCTATAGAGAGAATGGGGGGGGCAGCTTTTTTCCCTCCTCCCTCAGATCTATGAAAGGGTTAAAATTTTATCCTCAACTGGATCATCAGAAATAAGCTCCTTGAGGGCAAGGAGTGCTTCATTCCTGCCAACACAGCATCTGACATACAGTAGGTACTTAATAAATGCTCATCGGATTCAATTGAGCCATGACAGCCTTTTTTCTTCCTAGACTGATTCTCTGTCGCACTCTCTGTAGTTGATATCCCAAGTCTGTTCTCTTCTCTTCTCAAACTTCCTACACCACCATCATCTCCCCCACCCCCAGCCAAGAACCTCACCTCCAACTTTACAAGAAAATCAAGGACATCTGCTGTGTACTTCCTCATCTCCCTTATTCCAGATCTCCAAACTCCTCCATTCTCTTCCTCTTCGCTGTACTCTCTGATGAGGTAGTCTTCCTCCTGGCTAAGGTTAACCCTTCAACATGGCGCTTTTGATCGGAATGCTCCCTCCCACCTGTTCCAGGAGCCTGTAATTCAATTATTCCCTCTCTTTCCTTTTTAATCTCTCCTTATCCACTGGCTCCTTCTTCACTTCACTGGGTACTCCTCCCTTCTCTCTCAACACTCTTTACCTTGGTGACCTCATCAGTCCACGTGGGTTCAATTGGCATCTCTCTGCAGATGTCCCTCAAATTTCTCTACATCCAGTCCTAATCTCTCTCCTCAACTTCAGCCCCATATGACCAAAGGGTAGCTAGACCTTGACATCTGATGTCTTACAGGCATCTCAAACTCAAGATGTCTAAAATGGAACTAATATGGAACTAATTTTGCAGCTAAGTGACACAGTGGATAGAACTCTGAGCCTGGAGTTAGGAAGACTTGAGTTCAAATCCAGCCTTAGAAACTTACTGTGTGACCTTGGGCAAGTTATTAACCTCTGTTTGTCTCAGTTTCTGCAACTGTAAAGTAGGGATACTAATAGCCCCTGCCTCCCAGGGTTGTTGTGAGGATCAAATAATCCAATATTTATAAACCTCTTAAGGCAGTGCCAGACACATTTTTGTTGTTCAGTCATTTCAGTCATGTCTGACTCTTTGTGACACTATTGGAGGTTGTCTTCACAGAGATACTGGAGTGGTTTGCCATTTTCTTCTCCAGTTCACTTTACAGATGAGAAAACTGAGGCAAATAGGGTCAAATGACTTGCTCAGGGTCACCTAGCTAGTATCTGAGGCTGGATTTGAACACAGCATTCTATCCACTGTACCACCTAACTACCCCTGGCACACAGTAGGTGCTTAATAAATGCTTGTTTCCTTTCTTCTTTCCTTTCCTTAAAATCTATCCCCTTTTAAACGTCCCTGTTTCATCTGAGATACCACTAGTGTGCCAACCTCGAAGTTATCCTTGACTTTTTCCTCATTCTCACTCCATTATCCAATCACTTGCCAATTCTTGGTGAGTTTACCTGCCTCACATCTCTCATGTCTGTCCTCTTATGTCTACTCTGTCTCTACTCTGGTTTGGGCCTTGTCATCTTTCGGTTTAAACCACTTCAATAGTCAGATTGCTATCCCTGCTTCCCACCTCTCCTTTCTCCAATTTGTCCTCCATACTGGCACCTAACCGATGCTACCAAAAACAATCTGGCCATGCCACTCTCCTGCTCGAAAATCCTCAACAACTTTGAATCGCCTTTAGAATGAAGAGCAAACGTTTGTGCTTGGCATGCTTGGCATGCTTGGCATGCAATGGTTCCCACCTCCCTTCCCAGGCTTGTTATTCACCTCGACACACTCATCATTCTAGTGAAACAGGCCTGCTCTCTGTTCCCAAACATGACATCCTCTGCCGGGCCTTTGCATAGGCTGTCCTCTCTGCCTAGAACACACTTCCTTCTCACCTCTGCCTCAAAGAATCCCTAGCTTTCTTCAAGGTACGGCTCCTGCTCATAGCCTACAGACCTTTCCTGATGCTCCTAGTTGTTAATGGCCTCTCTCTCTTGAAATCGCTACATATAGATTTTGTTCGTGCTTGTTGTCTCCCTCGATACAACGTAAGATCTCTGTAGGCAGGAACTGTTTCATTTTTGTCCTTGTGTCCCCCAGTGCCTGGCACAAGGTGCCTGGCACATGGTAAGCACTTAACAGATACTTGTTGAACTCGATTGCTTCCTCTGCTCACATCTAAGTCTGGCCCTGTGAGGTGTTCGCTAGACCTGGGGCCTGTCGATTTTAGAGGATTCTGCTGGAAATTCATGAAGAAAGAAATAAACACAAGACTGTTTTGCTGTTATTTGCAAGACAACTTCAGCAAACCCTCAGCTCCTAATTTTGCAGCTAAATGGCACAGCGGATAGAAGTCTGGGCTTGGAGTTAGGAAGACCTGAGTTCAAATCCAGCCTTAGAAACTTACTTTGTGAACTTGGGAAGTTATTAACCTCTGTTTGCCTCAGTTTCTGCCATTGTAAAGTAGGGATACTAATAACCCCTGCCTCCCAGGGTTGTCGTGAGGATCCAATATCTGTAAACCACTTAGCACAGTGCCTCCCACATTTTTGTTACTCAGTCGTTTCAATTCCCCAATTTCCACGTGTGTTTCATAGGTCACAAAATCTGGTGCCACCAAGGATCTTAGTTTTAATCTAGTTTTAATTTTACATAAGAGTAAACTGAAGTCTAGGGAAGCTGTCACTTGCCCAAAGGTGCACTGGTAGTAAGTAGCATAGCTAGATTCCAACTTAAGTCTTTCCACCGAAAGTCCAATGCCCTCAACTCCAGAGAGAATCACTGTGATAGAAAGCACACTGGATGGATCTGGGTTCAAATCCCTCGCCTTACTATCTTGGGTAGGTCACTTGTATTCTTGGACCCTCAGTTTTCTCATCTCTAAAATGGAGGGAGGGTAGACTAGATGAGATGCCTTCTAAATCTCTCTCTGTGATCCTGAGCAGCCCTCTTTCCTCTTCAAAAGGTGACTACAGAACCTCTTACCACTCACCATCAGGTCTGGGGGAAAGAGCGCATGGGTCATCCGGGAAATATTCTCCAAGGAGAACTGGAAGGTACAGTTGAATAAACGGAAGTCATGGAAGATAGCCGGGCAGTCCCTGGGGCAAATGTCTTGCTGGCCACTGAAAGCTGAGATGGTAATTGAGTCTGTCCAGTAGGAGCATGGCTGCATTCCAGTGAAGCCTCCATCAATATACCTCTGTTTTTGGAAGTAGGAGGAAGAAGAGAAGAAGATATTTGGGAGGCTTGGGATTATTGATTTTTTTTTTTTTTTTGGTTATTGAAAGTACAAAGGAAAGCCTTTGGAAATATACCTATGTTGATGTTCCAGGAAGCTTTTCATTCAAGGACATTCAAATTCTAGAATGTTAGAGTTACATAGGGCCATCGAGACCATCTACACCAAAGTTTCCTAACTAGCACTAGTTTCTGACCCTCAAAACTATCCCTGCCAAAGGTCCTTAATTTTTTGGACCTATAACTTAGAAAACTAACTCTTCCTTTGTCCCACCTACATCTGACTCTTTTCTTCCACCCCCAATTAGCCTCCCTGGTTGGCAATTAGTTAGAGTCCTACATGATCTGGCTCTAACTTTCTTTCCGGGCTGACTACACATTAATCCTATGCACTCACTCAACCCTCCAGCCAAAAATGGCCTCTCTGTTTCCTGTACATGACACACCCCATCTCTCCCCCATTCTTAATATGCCTCTCTCCTCACTCTGCTTTTTTGAACCCCTAGTTTCTTTCCAAGTTCAATTCAAGTATTGTTTCTTGCCTTCCTGCAAGGGGCCTTTCCTTAGTCCCCCTCCAGTTGTTAGCACTGCCCCTCCAAATCATTTTGAAGTTATTTTGTGAATGTCCCGGATTCACTTCCCTAGGAACATATTCTATCCTCCCAGGAGAATGTAGATTCATTGTTTCAATTTTGTATCCATAGCATCTACTTTGTATCCATTAGAATATAGTATTTGTAATTAAGCATTTACTTAAGGCTATTAATTTAAGCTATTAACACAGGTGCTGAGAACATCCCAAGAGAATTTGTCACTGTCATTGATTTAATGTTGAAAGGGATTTTAGAGGTCATCTAATCCAACTCCTTCATTTTAAAAATGAGTAAACTGAGGCCCAGATGAGGAAGATGACTTGCCAGAGGTCACTAGGTGACTTAGAGTTAGGACCAGAATCAAAGTCATCTGATTCCTAGTCCAGTGCTCTTTTTCACCAGGGCTTGGGTACCAACAGATGACTTCCAGGCCACACATGCCCAGCCAGACCACGAGGTGTTGCCTGGGGAGGGGACAGTGGAACATGCTGGAGCCAGCTCTAACTGGCTCCTTTGAGCCAATGGTTAAAATTTCAGTGTGAGCACTTACACCTCAGGAATTAATAAATGATACAAATTAAGGCTTGATTTATTGTTTTGTGGATCATCTTGACTTAAGAAAGTGAGGGAGAAAATGTTAATGAGGCAGATTAAAAAGTGTGTTGGGTGCGTGTACTTTTTTTTTTTTTTTGAGTGGTTGTTAAACTTTTACCAGCACACTTCTAGGTATAGGGCTGGTACTGAAACACACACCCAAATATTTCCCAGAGAATGTGTACATTTTCATAAGGTTACTCCTTTGGCTAAAGCCCTTGTGAAAATGGGAGGGAGAAACCTATGAAGTCATTGTCATCTATTACCATGCTGCTTGGATTACGTTTATGACCTCGTGAGAGGAGGGTGTTGGTGGGCATTTTAAGCCCAGAGACAGCATTCTCCAGTCTAAAGAAAGGCCTTCACTAATTGGGTGGCCCTACGAGCTCTACATTGTTCTGTTTATTGCAAAAGGGTTCTTGAACTTCACATCTGAAAAAAGACTGAGGCTTTTGTTTTTAGTTGGGGGACTAGGATGGGAGTGGGCAGGAGCGTGTTAGGTGGAAGCAGGACTCTAGAACTGTCTTGACTCTGTTTTCCTTTCAGACAGCTTGACGTTACTGCATGGGGCAGCCGGGAGTCTGTCTCTTGCTACCCTAAAGGACAGGTGAGAAATTTTCTTTTCCCAGGAGAAAATTTTCTGCCTCTGGGCAGAACCATAGCAAACCCTTGCCCGGTGTGTGTTGTCATTGATTTTCCTGGCAATATGTTGCGTGTTTCCAGAATGTTCTGTTCTGCTCCGTGTCTTTCAACTCTATACCCCACCCTCAACTTGACCATTGTCTTCTCCATCCAAGGGTTATCTGTAATTTGAGTGACACTTCCTCACCTGGGGAAGAGCTTATCTATGGCACCTGTTAGCAGGTCAACGACTGAGACTTCCCTGGAGGCCAAAAGAAATAACAACGCCTTAGCTAAGCCAAATGATAATAATGAGGATGATGATGATGCAGCATGTCAAGTTGATTCCTCAACACTTGGGAATCCTGAGGCTCTGTCAGCGTGGTGCAGTGGATAGACTACTAGAAGACCTCTGAACCATCAGAATGACCTTGACAAATCACTTTATCCCTCACGGACTCAGTTTCTTCACTCGTAAAATACAGGTCATGTTGTCGGCTCCTCCTGCCTCATAGGAGTATGTATAGGAAGATCACGTGAGATAAAATGGCAAGCTCTTTAAATCTTAAAACACTACATAAATGCGCTATCATTATCGAGATTACTAATGTCATTGATATTATTAATAATTGAATACGGTAATATAGCGGCCTCCTCCCTATCTCCCTGCCAAACCATCCTTCACACGTATACCATTGCTTTATCCATAGATCTGATTATTTCACTCCTTGGCCTCTCTATGGCCTCCAAGTTCCTTAGCAAAGCATTCAATGCCCTTCATAATCTAAAGCCACACTCCCTTACCAGACTTATCTCACACCAGTCCCGTGTATGCTTCCATCAGCATGAACTATTTGATCTCTTATACATGCCTCACACTTTCTCATCACTATGACTTTGCTCATTAAGTTTCTTATTCATGAAATATCCTTATCCCCACCCCCAACCTAATTGATTGATTAATTAATCTAATTACTTCTAACTAACCTAATTAATACCCACCTTTTAAAACCCAATTCAAATGCTCCCTCCCCCATGAATCCCTCCTTGACCTAACCCAGCTTATTATGACCTTTCTTTCTCAGACCTCACATGGTACTTTGTTTGCATCTCTCTTAGGGGCTTATCATGTATTATTTCGCATTATGGATATTTGCAAAGAAAGAAGCACCTATTATGCACCAGGCACCGTGCTAAGTATTTTGTAATTATAATCTCATTTGATCCTCACAACAATCCTGGGAAGTACGTACTATTAGTATGTCCATTTTACAGTTGAAGAAACTGAGGCAAGCAGAGGTTAAGTGACCCTGCTCAGGGTCACACGACTAGTAGGTGTCTGAGGCTGGATTTGAACTCAGTTCTTCCTGACTCCAGGCCCAACACTACATCCACTGAGCCACCAGCTGCCTCTTTGTGTCTGTATGTCACACCCCGCTACTAGAATGTAATGCTTCATGAATGCAAGGAACTGTGTAACATGGTTTGTAGCTAGAGTGCCGTATTTGGATCCAGGAACACCTGGTTTCAAATCCAGTCTCTTACCATGGGTGCCTTCTCTTGGCCTTAGCTTGTTTATCTGAAAAGTGAGCAGGTTAGATTAAATAATCTCCTAGAATTCTTTCTGACTCTAAATCAGTCCTCTTATGATGTCCCCCAGAGCCTAGCACAGTGCTCTGAACACAGTAGATTCTTAATAAGTGCTTACTGAAAGCATTGACTTCCCCTCTCCCTCTCCTCCTGTGTCGAGGCTTGAGTACTCACCACACCTCGGTAAGTTGGTGGAATGAGGCCGCAGTATACGGGTATAAAGCAGCTGCAGTAGAGTGCCTGTGGAGAGGGCCCAGAGGGCAATAGAAAGTTTCATTGTTGGTATAAGCAGACTGATGCAAATTTCCAGCAATGTTGTGCATTCAAGTAATCCCATAAAAGAAGGATTCAGAGCTGAAAGAGATCTTAGAGATTACCTGGTCCATCCCTCACATTTTACAGATCAATCAAGGATCAGAAAGGGAGATGGGCAGGTCATAGAGGAAGAGAAAAGGATAACAGATGGGTGGCATGAGTGCTGTACTGGTCTCCATAAAATATGAAAATAACCAGAGGGGCAAAGAATTGGAAATGGAGGAGATGCCCATCAATTAGGGAATGACTGAATAAGTTGTGGTATATAATGTGATGCAATATCGTTGTGCTATAAGAAATAATGAGCAGGATGCTTCCAGAAAAACCTGAACTGATACAAAGTGAAATGAGCAGAACCAAAAGAACATGGTAGCATGTAATAGCAATATTATACTGTGAATGACTTAGCTATTCTCAGCAATACAATGGGCCAGAGGACTTATGATGAAAAATGCCATCCACCTCCAGAGAACAGATGGCATATGGACGCAAATTGAAGCTTTTTTTTTAACTTTCCTTACTATTCTTTTTTTTTGTCTCTATGTATGTGTGTTTTGTTTTTTGTTTTTGGCAACGTGGCTAATATGAAAATATTTTGCGTGATTACACATGTATAACCTATATCAAATTGCTTGTCTTCTGGGAAGGGAAGGAGAGAATTTGGAACTCAATTTTTTTCAAAAATGAAAACAATTTTGTTTACATGTAATTGAAAAAAATTAAATTTTTTAAAAAGGAAAATAACCAGAGGAAGTCCTCCAATATGTTGGGTAGAGCTTCTGTTGGGGATTTAAAGAAAAGGCATGGACAAGAGTCACACCAGAGGAGATGTGAGCAGTGCAAGCACCCACATCATTGAGAATATGACGCCATTGAGAACATGTCTCCATAACTGGAGTAACCAATTATTCTGGGAGAAAGGGGATGGAAAGGGAGTCATTAGTAATACACTCCACTCCAACCCTTCCCACCACCACCCGCTCAATTTTTCTTTGATTATGTCACCTGCCTGCCCACAAACCTTCCTACGGGATGAAATCCAAACTCCTCGACCTGGCATATAGGGTCCTCTGAGTTTTCCTCACAGCAGCCAGGTGTTCAGCACATCCTTGTTGATTAGTGCTCAACAAACACCCATCAATTTGTTCTTCTATTCTGTTTTATGGTGAAAGGGGAGGAGAACAGGAGAAGGCTAGTGATGGCCATCACACACTCACACCTATGGCTCCTGTTCACATCCTTTCTGCAGTTTTATATGTAGTGTGGATGGTGACTGGATAGTGTAGTCATGCCCGTGGAGAGGAGCGGGGTAAGTAGTAGGAGGGGAGAAATCATTTTCCTTTCATTAAAAAACAGAAACAAACTGTAGACTTTGGGCTGGATCCATTCATTGGGCCATCCAGCTGCCAGCTAACCTCACTGGGTTATTATGAGGCTCAAATGAGAATGTAATTGTAGACGATCGGTACATTTTGTTATCCCTCTGCATCTTTGCAGTAATTGCTTTACCTCAGCCTAAGTGAGAACTCAGCACAAGGACAATTTTTTTTTCCTGGGTCCAGGTTTGTGATTCCATTGGTATAGGGAACTTACATTGTAGGAACTGTCTCTACTTATATAGATGGGCAACTCACCTGTAATATATTCCGGAGAGAGTTGCCTGTGGCACTAAGAGGTAAAAAGACTAAACCAGGGTCACAGAGCCAGTGTCAGAGGCAGGAACTCAACCTAGGTCTTTCTGATGCCAAAACTCATCCTCTACCTACTACTTCATTCAAAAATCACTGGGAGAGAGAGAAGGGGCCTTCTTTTCCCTGGCTGTTTCTCCAGGGGAGCTGCACTATAGCCAAGGTCAAAAGAAATAAAGGCACCACAGAGGCCTCTCCTGGCCTCAGAATCTTATGAAAACAATGAGAAATTTTGTGTAAATCGACCATGATTCAGAAATATGGGACATATGAGGCGATGAATAGGAATTCCTTACCCCAAAGTGATCAAAGAAAGAGGGAAAATATTTATTAAAATATTAAAAATATTTACAGCAACTCTTTTTTTAGTGACAAAGAACTGAAAATTAAGGAGGTACCCATCAGTTGAGAGGAATGGCTAAAAAAATTAGAGTACATGGACATCATAGAATACCATTGTACCATAAGTAATGATGAAAGCAATGGTTTAAGAGAAACCTGGGAAGATCTCTATAAACTGATGCAGAGTGAGGGGAGCAAAACCAGAACAATTTATTCAATAACGATGTTTAAAAAAACAAAAATGACTACGAAATACTTAAAGAACTCTGAGTAATGCAAGGTCCAACCATGATTTCAGAGGATTGATGATGGATTATGCACCCAATTTCTGAGAGAGAGAGAGAGAGAGAGAGAGAGACAGAGAGAGAGAGAGAGAGACAGAGAGAGAGAGAGACAGAGAGAGAGAGAGAAAGAGAGAAGTGATAGATTCAAGATAGAAAATTAAACATACATGTTTGGAGATAGACAATTTCAGAATTTGTTTTACTTGACTATGCATATTTGTTACAGGGGTTTTGTTTTTCTTTTCTTTCTATTTGTTTTTTTCCCAAGGGGGTGGATGGAGAGAAAATAACTGCTTTTTAATTTAAAATGTAAATTAAATGAAATTTTTTAAAAAGAATAGTTTCTCTGGTTCTTTAGCTGACTTCTATTTTTGATATATTTAAAGACTATGTGTATTTGTTTCAAGGTTTTTCTTTTTCAAATTTTTTTTCCAATGTGGGGAGTTGGGACAGAGAAAAAAATAAATGCTTATTAAAAGAAAGGAAAAGAAAAACCAAGTAGTCAGGAAACTCCCTCTATTTCTTTCCTGGGACAAGTATGCACCAAATCAACCTTCCAACCTAACCCCCAGGGATTTACCTCAATGAGCTCTTCCTTGGAAGTAAATTCAGACACCACCACGTTCTCCCCATCTGCCACCCGTGTAAGGGCCACATGGAGCCTTCCTGTTGCCAACTTGTAGGAATCCTCAGGCAGGACTTGGTACAGAAACTGCTTCATCATCTGAACCATCTTGCAGGAAGGCGAAAATGGTCCCAGAAAGGATTTTCTGACCTCAGCCACACCGGTGTTTAAGACTTTGAGATACTCATCTAAGGTAGAAACACAGGAAGAGTGGTCAACATCAAAGTCCCCCAAGGTGGAGAGTGTCCTAAAGTAATTTTTGGGTCTTCTGGGCCTATGCACTGCGTGGGCATTTCTGCTGAATCGTCATTTAGTGCCAAGAAGAGAAGAACAAGGATGGAGGGGGAAAAAAATTCTGAAGTCCTCTCTGTGGCTTTCGAGGTCAATCAATTAATCCACAAGCAGTTACTATTAGACAATGAAGGTACTCCATGATCTCGCCCTACAACTCCCATACAACCCTGTGTCACCTTCTTCAAGAAAATGTCTCTTCATTCCCTTTTATTGAATGGTGAGCATATAGGGTGGCTGAAGAGCCAAGCCTAGAAGCCAAGAAGACGTGGGTTTGGGTCCCTACTCTTACACAAACTATGTAACCCTGGGCAGGTCATTTAACCCTTCATTGCTCTAGGAAATTCTCTGAGACTATAAATTGCAGAGAAGGTGCCAGTCTGACTTGGTAGAGGGAGTGAATGCCAGTGAAATCACATATCCAGAATCCGTCCCTTAATATAGGCCACACTCATCCCCACACCTGCCCCTTTGCTCACATCATTCTCCCCACTCCCCGCTCCTTCCTTCTCCTGTCCAAAACCATCCCATCGTTCAAGACCTGATATAAGTTCCAGCTACTCCATGAAGCCTTCAATGATTAGTAAGAATCTCTATGGAAGGATCACTCTCCCTCTCTCCTTCCTGATACTATACCACATTGTAGACCATGTTTATATTCAACGTAGCTTCAATGCTTTATAAAACTTTGTTTTGTAAAAATTAATAAGGTACTATGTAAATTGAGGCACACTAGAGAGCACACTGGATAGAATGCTGGGCTCAATGTCAGGAAGACTTGAGTTCAAATCCAGTCTCAGAAGCTTCCTAGCTGTGTGACCTTGGGCAAGTCACTTAATGTCCATTTGCCTTAATCCACTAGAGAAGGAAATGACAAACCACTCCAATGTCTTTGCCAATAAAACCCCATAGACAGAGATCCACTAGATCGTGAAGAGTCCAATAGGACTGAACAACTTATAAACTGAGTTATCGTTATCATTGTGGGTTTATCTATTATAATGGGTATCCACGTAAAGCTGGTCATGTGTCTAGAGCAGGCGTTCTTAACTTGTTTTTGTGACAGTCTAGTAAAACCTCCAGGTCCCTTCTCAGAAGGTTTGGGTTTTGTTTTGTTTTCAGATAATTGGTGTTAAGTAACTTCCTCAGGATCTCAGAGCCAGTAAGTGTCTGAGACTGGATTTGAACTCAGATGAGTCTTCCTGACTGTGCCCCCAGTTGCCCCCTCTTTTTCTAACAATAGCTAACATTTACATATCCCTTAGTACATGCCAGGCACACTGCTAAGTGCTTTGCAAATATTGTCTTATCTGATCCTAGTAAATGGTGCTATACATCTCTATTTGACAAATGAGGAAACTGAGGCAAAGGAGATTAAGTGATTTGCCCAGGATCATGCAGCTAAGAAGTATGTGAGGCCAGATTTGAACTCAGTTCTTCTTGACTCGAGGCCCGGTGCTCTGTTCACTGTGCCTCCAAACTAACCAGGGATGGCACTCTAAGTAGACGAATGGGAAGAGATAGAATAATAGAAAGAGTATCAAAGTTGGGGTCGGAAAATCTAGTTTAGACCCTGTCTTAGACACTAGCTGTGTGACCTTGGGCAAGTCGCTTAACCCTATTTGCCTCAGTTTCCTCATCTGCAAAATGAGCTGGAGAAGAAAATGGTAAACCACTCCAGTATCTTTGTGAAGAAAACCCCAAAAAGGGTCATGAAGAGCCGGACGGACACAACTGAAATGACTGAAGAGCAGGGAAAAACACTGTCCAAATGTCATGGCATTGGATCCTCACGACAACCTGGCAATGTCAACACAATTATTATCCCCATTTTACAATTGAGGAAGCTGACAGAGGTTAAGGGACTTACACACAAGCAGTGTAATTCAAATTCACCCTGGGGCTGGATTTGAACTCAGGTCCTCCTGAATCCAGACCCAGCTCTCGATTCACTCCTTGGGCCACTCAGCTGCCAGCTAACCTCACTGGGTTATAATTAGACTCAAATGGGAATGTGAGCAAAATGCCTTGCAAACTTTAAAGCGCTGTACAGATGCCAAGTATAACAATTCTGACTGTCTTTTACCAAAGTAGTGAACTTTCTGTTATGAGAAGGGCTCAAACGGAGGGTGGATTTCCACCCGTCAGCGATGCTGTAGAGAAGACTCCAGCACTGGGTGACACTAGGCGACCTCTCAGATAACTTCTGACTCACTATTCCTACAGTTCTAAGTTCTTGTGATTCCTACATAAGAACATTATATTGACTCCTGTTGTCCTCACAAACACTCCCATGAAGTGGGGCACTGATGATTCTAGAGTGAGAAAACAAAAAAACAGAGAGGTTGAGGATTTATTTGTCCAGTGTCACACAGCAAGTGAATAATAGAACCAAGATTAATAATCCTTCCTTGCTTTATTGTTTTAAAACTACTTTCATAGCCATTATCTCATTTGACCCAGATAGCAACCCTGTGAGGCAGGCAGAGCAGAAACTGCTCCCAAATTACAGATGGAGAAACTAATCCTTGAAGAAGTGATGTGATTTACCAAAGGGTCACACAGTAAATCAGTGGCAAACTCAGGACTAAAAAACAATCCAGTGTTTCTTTTTACTATCCCATGTTTGTTCCAGGAAAGGTATACAGAGCAGCATGATAAGAGCTAAAATTGGAGTCAAGGATCTTGAGTTCAAATTCTGAGTCCCCTGCCTCTTTCTCCCTGTATGAGGAAAATCATTTCCTTCTCTAGGCCTATTTTTTCACCAGTAAAGTGAGGTAATTGAATTAGATGGTGTTGAGGTCCCCTCCAACTCTGGGTGACCAACAGTCTAAAGCCTTTCAAAGTGAGAATGCTTTCTTTGGTTTCCCCCCTGAGAAATGTGAATAACAATCCTCCCTTGGGTTGACTCTGCAGTGTTGTGGAAAGAGGCCAGAATTTGGAGGAAGGAGCTGGATTTGATGTCCAGTCTCCTTCCTTAAATTCCTGTAGGACCTTAGTAGGGCCACCTTCTTTCCTTCAACCTCACCTTCATCATCTCCCAAACAAGGGAACTCAATTAAATGATTGCTAAGGCTCCTTCCAGCTCAAAATCTTATGTGCCCAAAACATCTTGGAAACATGGGTGGTTAAGACAGTACAGGAAAGTAGCAGGCTGCTAAAAGCACGAAGAGGTGGAGGTCAATGAATGTCGTTTACAGATATGACTACAAATAAGCAATTCTTCCCTCCTGGCCCTGAGAGGAAGGCAGGTGGACAGTCTTGAATGTCATCAAACAACTAGACAGTGCAGATACCAAGGTGTGTGCTCACATCAGGGATCCACCTGAGAGGACAAACAAGCTACCATACAAGCTGCCTGCCCACATTCCGGGTGCGGTCACCCCTCTATTTTTGGATTCTTAACTAGTAGCTCTCAACAAACCCCCAGTGACCTTGCCTGACACTCCCTGGGAATCCTGAAAACTTGGGTTCAAGTGAAAGCTAAGTGGGTGGGTTTTACAGTTTAGGATTCGTGAAAAAACAGGAATTGTGGGAAAAAAAAAAAAGGAATCCTTCCTTAAAGTGTGCTTTAATCAGAGTCATCTTATGGCTGATGACAAGTCACTGTTGGTTGGGGGAAGTTCCCTGTACCTGCAGATAGCTTCTCTGAGGCTGTTCCTTTCTCTGGAAAATAAGAGGGGAAGACGAGATGACTTCTAAGATGCCTTCCAACTGCATGCATTCATTCAATAAGCATTTATTAAGTGCCTATTATGTGCCAGATGCTGGGAAGTACAAAGACCAAAAGAAAAAAGAAAGTATCTACCCTCAAGAACCTTACATTCTATTTGGGGAAAACAACCTGATCAGAGATAAGTAAATACGAGAGGGAGAGATGGATGGATAGAGACTGTAGATATATGTACTACGCACATGTATGTTACTATATATATGTATATATATATATCTATATATATGGGTATAGACACACATACATCTCTATATTTATTCTACATGTGTGGAAATTATAGACGTGCGTTAGCATTCTTTCCACCAATTTGCAGAGTCTCACATAAAATGTCCCTGATTTGGCTGGAAGTCCTGGCTATACTCACAAAGTAATATTCTGTGGTTCTGTGAGTTCAGTCAGGAGACCTGGCTTCTAGTCTCAGCTCTGCCACTGATTAGCTGTCTGACTTTGGGCAAGTACCTTCATCTCTTGGGCTCTGTTTTCCTCATCTGTACTTCTACAACCCCTGATTGTGAAGGCTCAGATTATTAGAACACCCAACAGTCGCCTTGGGGAACAATCCCAGGCTGCATGAGTATGTATGGTCCTGGGAAGGAGAAAGAAGACAGAAGAGAGAGAGAGACAGGAACAGAGATAGAGAGACAGACAGAGACAGTGAGACAGACAGAGAGAGAACACAGAGAGAGACAGAGAGAGACCAAGAGACAGAGACAGAGAGAAGACAGAGAGAGAAGCAGAGACACAGAGACTTGAATTCAAATGACAGATGGACTCTCATCTCGAAAGGGATATGTGGGGTCATTCCCAAAGATGTCTCCGCAGCGCCTGCATCCAGAGGCAGTAGGAGAACCAATGAGTAAAGAAACACCACTGGTGGCATGGATTAGGTATCAGGAACTATCAGGTATCAGGAACTGGCTATTGCCAGTTGAGTGAGACAGCCATTAACAGACATCATCTCTCCACCGGGACAGCTAGTCGTTACAGTGGACTGTGTGCCAGAAGACCTAAGTCCAAATCCAGCCTCAGGCACTTATTAGCTGTGTGACCCTGAACAAGTCACTTAATCCTGTTTGCCTAAGTTTCCTCATCTGTAAAAGGAGCTGAAGAAGGAAATGGCAAACCACTCCGGTATCTCTGCCAAGCAAACCCCAAATGGGGTTAAGAAGAGCCAGGCACGACTGAACAACTGAACAAGGGAAGGCACCAAGCGTCTGTACTTTCGGGATTCTTGCGGGAAATCCTGCTCCGCTCTTTGCCATCAGAAAGCTCTGGCTTTTGTGTTTTAATGTCTGCGTTGATCAGCTCACTTTCCCCACCCCCAGGTGATTGATTGCTCTTGTTCGACTCTCTAAATACACATATAAAGCGGGTTTAGCAGGGCAAATATCTTGTTAGGCGCTTATTGTTCAAAGCCTCCGAAGCAGGGAGCCAGGAACAAACATAATAGCCTCACCCAGTATCTGGTTCTGGAGACAGTCCCTGAGGCTAAGCAGTGGTAGGAACAACGAGTCCTCCTGGGAACCAGGCCCAGCCCCTGGTCCAGGCCCACTGCTGCGTTCTGAGCTGGCCCAGTGTGGAAGCAGGGGTGGAGCGAGAGGGAGAAAGATCAGTGAAGGCTGGCAAGAGTATTTATAAACAGAACCAGAGTTCACCTCTAGCTCAGGAACCAGACGGAGGAGGGGGACATAGGAGAGATAGGCGTTCCCTGGCTTCTTCTGCCCCTAGCATTCAGCAGGCCCTTTGGCTACCGGTCATCTAGGTGGCACAGTGGACAGAGCGCTGGGCTCGGAATCATGAGTTCAAATCCAGCTTCAGACACTTACTAGCCATGTGACCCTGGGCAAGTCACTTAACCCTGTTGGTCTCAGTTTCCTCATCTGTAAAATGAGCTAGAGAAGGAAACGGTAAACTGCTCCAGTGTCTTTGCCAAGAAAACCCCAAATAGGGGCCACAGAGTCGGACGGGACTGAAACAACTGAGCAACAACAGAATTACTAAAGCCTCATTATACTACGATACAGGATGTTTCAAGGATCAAATGAGATAATATGTTTAAAGTATTATGTCTACCTCAACTTAAGCGTCTGGCCACAGGAGACCATGTTTCCTAAGGCTCTTTCTGGTACCCATGAATTAAATCAATTATCCATGAGGAAGGAGAGCGTGCCAGGGGAATGGAATGGAAAAGTCTAAATATTTGACTTTGGGTTATGTTTTTGGAACTTAAACTCGGTCTTAAGGACCCTGAAATTATGGGGACTGGCAATAACATATCCCGACCATGTCAGCAATTACTGAGGAGCTGAGAAATTAATTTCCCTCTAGTTTGAGGGTCAGGAAGTTTTTCTTTTCTGCACCTTTGACAGTCTGATGAATGCTAGGGGCCCCTTCTCAGAGCGCTTTTAAAGGCATCCAATAAAGGGCACGGGGTTACACAAGAAGCCAATCACACTGGAACACATTTTTAAAAACAGTTCAGGTTAAGAATCCCCAGGCTGAGTCGCCTCCCAGCTAAGATTTCTCTTCTTCTTCCTTGATCTAAGTCAAGGCAGAAAGACTGCTCTTTACCCTCCTCCGAGGCAGTGAGAAGGCAATTAAGTATTTTGGCTTAAAAGGCTTCCAGCCAGTGAGTGAAGAGAGCAGAACCAGAAGAACATTGTATACGGCGACAGCAACATTGTGTGACTACCAACTACGACGATCTAAGGCAACTCCGAAGGACCCATGATGGAAAATGCTATCTACATCCAGAGAGAGAGCTATGGAGTCTGGATGCAGACTATTTTCTCTCTTTTTTTCTTCTTTTGTTGTGATTCTTCTTTCACAACATGACTAATGTGAACATGTTTAATATGACTGTACACATATAACTGTTTCAACAATCCAGCTAGCAGCTGTTGTGGGGTGAAAGACCAACACAAGCCCAACAACAAGCACGCTACCAGCACGCTGGAAAAGCCCAGGTTCTTTTAATCTGCTTTACTAAGGAAAGCAACGTTAAGGGGTTAACGAGCTTACTTTAATGGGGTGTGCAAATACCATTCATTTAGTTCGGGGGAAAAGCCAGCACCCTGAACTTTGGAGCAAATACAAACAAATTACAACCATCGACAGACAGATCAAATATGATTCATGGTTACCAACATCTAAGTTCAGCCCAGGAGCTCATAACAAGGGCTGGCCCAGAGTCACACATGCCACTACGGCTGTGGAAAGAGCTCCAAAAAAGAGAAAGCCAACCTCTGGTTTTATATCTTTTTCAGGGTCAAGGGTGAGTCACACATGCGACTCACCCCCATGACCTAGAATCGTCACAAAGAGGAGACTTAAACCCATGTGGTCCAAAAGCCTCTGATGTCCCAAACGTGCCACTCAAACCCATGTAAACTAGGCCCTCCACTGAGGCAAGGAGATCACCAAGGACTCCCAGTCTAATCAAGGAAACAAAGGCCAAACTCTTCAAGGGCACTTGGTTGAACTGAGTGCTAAGAGCACATTTTGATTGCCAACACAATAACCTACAACATATTGCTTGCTATCTTAGGGACGGGAGGAGGGAAGAGAGAGAAGAACAAATTTGAAACTGAAAATCTTATAAAAGTGACTGCTGAAGACTATCTTTACATGTTTAATTAGAAAAAATAAAATACTATTAAATAGAAAGGAAAAAAAGCTTCCAGCTGGGCTGGAGTAGGAAGAAAGGTGAACGAGAGAGACTCTTAAATGAAACAGTGTGCTTGCTGTAATGGTAGAAACTTGGAAGGAAGCTTTGCAATGGATAATAACATTAGCCGTGTTGATCCACGTCCTCAGTTTAGGCAAAAGGGCTGAATGCAGGCTCTGCCATTTACTAGCTGTATGACTTTGGGCAATTAACTTAAGCTCTTCTCACATGGAAAATGTAAAAAATTTAAAAGTATATATACCCTATGCTCATAGATTTTGTGTTTTTTGTTGTTGTTAAGTTGTTTCAGACTCTTAATGACCCTGTTTGGGGTTTTCTCGGCAAAGGTATTGGAGTAGTTTGCCATTTCCTTCTCAAGCTCCCTATACATTTGAGGAACTGAGGCAAACAGGGTTATGTGACTTGCCCAGGGTCACATAGCTACATTTGAGCTCATGAAGTTGAGTCTTCCTGACTTCAGGTCCAGTACTCTATCTGCTGTACCACCTAGTTACCCAGTTCCTCATCTGAAAAATGGGTGCACACTAGAGAAGAAAATGGAAAGCCACTCAAGTGTCTCTACCAAGAAAACTCCAAACGTCACTGAGAGTTGGACATGACTAAAAAATGACTTAACTATATCTAATGGACCATCTAGGTCAGGGCTGTCCAAAATATGGACCGGGGGCCATGATTTTATGTGGATTTTAATTTTCACAAGCAAAAAAAAAATGATTTTCATGGAATGCTTAATTCCATCGCTAATAAATAACCTCATTGATGTTAATTTTCTTTGGTATTTTTAAGCAGTATTACGGATGGAACATATCACATGGAATTTTCAATCAATCCGTGGGATGCGTTCCGTCTGTACGATGCAGACTAGTCAGTATGCACCTACCTTCAAATTGTTGTGTTGTCGCTTTGCCGTTTTGTGTTTGCTTTTGTGCTTCACGCCTTTGCCTGTCATATTGATGACCTGTGTTCCCCCACTTTCTATTAGTGTACTGTATTTTTATTCTGGGTGCAGCCCTCGAATAATAATTTTATTTTGATGTGGCCCTAAGATAACCTAAGGTTGGACAGCCCTGATCTAGGTGATACGCTCTTGGATGCTTTGAAGAACAGTGAAAAGAACACTGAACTCAAAGCCAGGAGAGACAAGGCTATTTCCCAAATGTGTGACCTCAGGCAGAGAAGTGAATTTTGACCTCCCTGAGCTCGTTTCTTCCTCTGTAGAATGAAGGTATCCCTCACCCCACCACAAACCCTTCAAAGTGTGGCATTGCTGAGAAAGACTAGACAGTCAGGAAGGCACGTGCTTGAATCTCGTGTGTTAACTGTGACTCCATTTCCACATTGGTAAAATGGGCATAACACATACCTAGCTCACAGGGCCATTGTGAGGCTTGGATGATGAAAGGATTTAGGGCTCTTAGCAAACCTTAGGGAGCTGCTATCGATTTGGAGCTAGAAAGGGCCTTAAAGGTCATTGAGTACAACCCATCTTGTTCCTTCTTATTTCCTCATTTTACCAGAGAAGCCATGCGTTATAATGGATAGAGAGCCAGGCTTAGAGACAGGAAGACCTAGGTTTGAGTTCTGACTCTGATATTGGTTGTGTGACTCTGAGCAGTCATTTAACCTCTCAGTCTGCGTAAATTGGATTTAAGTGAGGCAGAGTTGCACAAAGTTGTTGGCCTTACTTTCTCCTCTAGAGTCATCGCAGTCCAGTGGCAATACAGAATCAAGACAACTGGTGATGGCTCAAGATGCAGTGGGTGACCTTGGCGTCTTCAATGTCTAACCAAGCTCTAAGAGCTCCACGGCACCTGCTTCAGCTGCCTTCACGGCCATTGGAACAAACCGTTCTCATCTTCCCATTCTACCAGGGGAAGTCTTCACATGCTTAAGGTAGACACCACCCTAGCTCACCAATGGGTTTGACACCCCTTGGTTACCCTCAACCTGGTTTAGCCCATCTACCGAAATGGTTCACTGGGGTGTGGCAGCTGCGTATGCCGCAGCTTCTTGGAGCCACAGGTGAGAGCTGGGTGGAACAGGTGGACACGAAAGGTGGAAAGCAGCCCTGAAAAGGGCTCAGCAGCATTACAAAAGAGGTGCTAGTCTTCTCTGAACATACCCTACACCCACCTCTCACTGCTCTAAGCAACACTAAGGCTTTAATTTGTAGAAGTCTTTCTTTCACCGTTTCAAAGAGAACCAATGACTTCATGGGGTGATGTCTTGACTCAAGCATGAATTGGATTTGAGTGAGGCAGAGTCACACAAAGTCGTCAGCCTCACTCTCTTCTAGGATCATCCAAGTCCGGCGGCAGGATAAAAGTCAGGATGACTGGTGAGGCCCAGGATGCAGTGGATGACCTTGGCATCTTCAACATCAGACCAAACTCTAAGTGCTCCACAGAGCCTGCCTCAGCCACCTTCCCAGCCTTTGAAATAAATTGTTCTCATCCACCCATGCCAGGGGGGAAGCCCTCACATGCTTGGGGTAGGTACCTCCCTAACTCACCAAGGGGTTTGAGGCCTATCGGTTACCTTCAACCTGCTTTAGCCTATTTGCCAACATGGTTTATAGGGTGTGGCTTTGGGGCACGTTACAGTTTTTTGGAGTCACAGGTAAAAGTTGGGGGAAAAGTGGCCACCAAAGGTGAAGCCCTCACACCAGAGGAGCTAGTCAGAAGAGGTACTGACCCGCGTTGGTAGAGTTCTCTGGGAACTGTACTTCCGAGTTGGTAGTTGGTAGAACTGGTGATTCCAGTAAAATCACAGATCTGGTCCCTATCTCCTATCTCTCATTTTATAGAAAGGGAAACAGGTTCCACCAAAGGTTTAAGCAATTTAACCACAGAGGGAGGATGTGAAGCTAGCTTCTTTGACTCCTGATGTGAACCATGATATGAACAAGGACAACCAGGAAAAGGAGCAGAGGTACATGTCCTAAGAAGACTTTATCTGCTGTTTCTGGCTCATTCCAGGAAGAAATGAGGACTATGAGGAAAACCCCCGAAATGGGGCTATGTAGTGCCTCAGTATTCAAAATACTGTGATGGCTCCTCAGTTTGCTCCTCTGAAAGATGAGGTTTGTGGTGTAGTTGATAGAACGGTGTCCTTAGAGTCAGAAGAGCTGGGAGAGATGTCAGAGACTATAGTACAACCTCTCATTTTACACAGAGCAGCGAGGGGGCGCCATGGTGCACAGAGCACCCAACCAGGAGTCAGGAAGACTCTTCTTCCTAAGTTCAAATCCAGCCTCAGACACGTATTAGCTGTGTGACCCTGGGCAAGTCACTTAGCCCTGTTTGCTTTAGTTTCCTCAAATGTAAAATGAGAAGAAAATGGCAAACCACTCCAGTATCTTTGCCAAGAAAACCCTAAATAGGGTCACAAAGAGTCAGACATTAAGTGAACAACAACAGCTCATTTCAACAAGGGAGGAAACTGAAGCCCTGGGAGGTTGTATCAGCAAGGCAACAATCACAATACAGATGATACAGAGGTTAAGTCCAGGATCACATAGGGAGGAAGCATCAGAGGCCAGATCCTAGATCTCCTGCTCTGCAGTCAGAGGTCTTCAGCCATTACCACTGTGATGTAGCTTCAAATCCCTTCCCCTTCCTAGTTGTATGACTTTAGGTAAGTCACTTCTCCTCTCTTGACCTCAGTTTCCTCAAACTGTCAAATGCAGAGGTTGGACAAGATCATCTCTAAGGCCCCTTCCAGCTCTGATATTTTTTTTCCCTTTACTAGTTCAAACCAGCTCAGAATAAGGTCTCTTGCAGAGGATGAGTTCTTGGGAATTTTCTAATCTGTCAGCCCTAGACCTAGTTGCTAAGCAACCTACCTCAGCTTCAGCCATTTATCTATAAAGGGTTTTCTCCATGTTTTCCGGGCCTTGACACATGCCACCTTCCCCCATCCCACCCACTGTGGTGTCTGCTAGATGAGACAGAGAGAGAGAGAGAGAGAGAGAGAGAGAGAGAGAGAGAGACAGAGAGAGAGACAGAGAGAGAGACAGAGAGAGAGACAGAGAGACAGAGAAGAGACGGAGACAGAAACAGAGAAGGAAGGAGAAACAGGGAGAAAGAAAGAGAGGGAAAAAGGGAAGACAAGAAGGAGGGAGAGAGAGGAGAGAGACAAGAAGGGAGGAACAATGAGATGGAGAGACAGAGAGACAGAAATAGAGAAGGAGAGAGAGAGACAGAGACAGAGACAGAAAGACAGAGACAGAGAGACAGAAATAGAGAGGGAGGTGAAGAGGAAGAGAGGGAGAGAGAAAGAGAAAGGGGGAGGGGAAGAAAGAGAGCAAGAAAAACATCTCTGCACCCATGTTCCAAAGACACTGGTCATTCCCAAGAAAGTGGAAGGAGCCACAGAGAATCCCCAGGAGAGCCTACTGAGACTGCCACCCACCCCAAACAATGACCTCATCTTCTTAGCAAAAGTCACCAGCCAATGAGATGTATGTCCTGTTTGTTTGACAGGCCAACTCAGGCCAAACAGCTGATTCCTCACCCTGGAGGTACATCTGCCCGGGAAGCAGGTGAAGTTTGTCTTACACTTGTCCTTCCCTCCTCTCTACCGCCCAGTGCCCTTCCTGCTCCCTTTAGATCTGATAAATTCATTTATCCTCTGCTCATAATAACTCATTTAGTTAAGAGTCATTTGGTCCCTGCTCATTTGGCCCTGTTATCTTTGATCACAACACATCCTTGTGAGATAAGTGCTATAAGTATTATTGCTTCCATTTTAGAGACAAGGAAATTAAAGTACCCAAGGTCACCTGAATAATTAGTCCTGGAGCTACGGGGGCAGCTAGAAAACACAGACGATGGAGTGCCAAGTCAGGAATGAGAAAGACATCAGCTTAAATCCTGCCTCAGACACTAGCTGGCAGTGTGACTAGGGTTTAACCTCCGTTGGCCTCAGTTTTCTCATCTGTAAAATGGAGGTAATAATAGCACCTACCCCCCATGGATGCTGTGAAGATTGAATGAGTTAATGATTGCAAAGAGCTTAGCACAGTGCCTGGCACATAATAGGTGCTATCACCATTACTAAGTGCCATCAGTGCCAGATGTTGTCTATCATAATTCTTCTTCTTGTTGAGACCAGAAGCCAAGTCTTCTGACTCCAAAGTCGCCTATGTTTCCCAGATATCCACTAACAAGATGTTAGAACTGCAAGACATTAGACTTCAGATTAACGTAATAACAAATCCTGATTTCCAAAGGACCAACAATGAAACAAATGATTAGGGTCCATGAACTTTTAAAAAATATTTTGCAAACTTTCCCAATACAGATGGCTTCCTTTATAAGCCTTTGTATTTTATTTTATGCATTTAAAAACATTATTCTGAGAAGGAGTCCACACTGGACAAGGAGACCTCGCCAGACGGACAAAGGGGTCCAGGACAAAAAAAAGTTAATGACTGATTTAAAGGCACAAAGGACCCTAAAGATCAATCAACATTTCCCTAATTTCTTTAGCGAGCAGAGTGTGGAATGTTGTATCTTCTATTAGGACATAGCTGCTGCATAGGCTTGTCTTGTGGCCCTCGAATCTTAGAAAGACGTGATTTAGGGGAATTAAAGGCAGCTAGATGGTGGGGTGGGTGGAGTGCTGGCCTGCAGTCAAACACCTGAGTTCAAATTTGGTTTCAGACACTTGCCAGCTGTGTGACCCTGGGCAAGTCACACTCTCTGCCTCAGTTTCCTCAACTGTAAAATGGGGTTAATAATGACACCTATCTCCTAGGGTTGTTGTGGGGATCCAATGAGATAATATTTGTGAAGCACTTTGCAAAGTGTCTGGCACATAGTAGGTGTTTAATAAATGCTTTGCTTTTTCCCTCTTGCTCTTTCTTCACTTTGCGTCCACCATTCAACCCAGTAACAAGGATTGCTACCCTCCTGAACAACAGACATCAGGCTAACAAAGGCCTATCTGATACAGATGGCATAGCAGGAACCCTGATCTCTGGACCTGTTTACAAGAACTATGGAAAGGACCGAAGTCAGAGCTGAAAGGGACATCCTTCGTGAAGCCTTTCCTGACTGATCCAGCCCCCGCTGATCTCTTCCTCATCTGAATTTTATAGCATTTAATGTCACAGAAGGCAATGAGATGCCATAGACAGAGCATTAGTTCTACTCTCATGGCCTAATGAACAAGTATCTACAGTGCCCTTCCCTCCCCTGCTCGCTCCACACACAGAGGCCTATGGGTTCGAGCCCCAACACACAGTGGCTTAATCTCTGTTTTACTCTCCAGGCATGATATAATCAAAAGAGCCCTGGATTTCAGCTGTGCAACCTGGGTGACCCCGGACAAGTCACTCATCTACTTTCTTCTTCTGGAAAATAAAGGAATTGGCCGGGGGAACTTCTCAGGTCTCCTCCGGTTCTAAACCTTCGACCCTGGGAATTAGAAGAAATATGTTTGCATCTGAGTCCTCTCACTTTTGTCTGAGTGGCCTTGGGGAAACACAACCTCTACGGGCCTCGGTCTCCTCAGCTATTTATATAGCTGGGACCAGGCAATCATCTAGAGCTGGGAGAGACTTCAGAGGCTGTCTAGTTTAATCCCTTCATTTTACAGATAAGGAAACTGAGGTCCACAGATTAAGATGAAGGAAATAATACTTTGCTGTCCACTCACACTTCCATTGGTACCCATCAAAGCAGATTGCAACCCATGGAAGGAAGGAAGGAAGAAAAGGAGGGAGGGAGAGAGGAAGGAAGGAAGGAAGGAAGGAAGGAAGGAAGGAAGGAAGGAAGGAAGGAAGGAAGGAAGGAAGGAAGAAAGGAAGAAAGGAAGAAAGGAGAGAAGGAAGGAAAGAAGGAAGGAAAGAAGAAAGGAAGGAAAGTTTTCAACTGCATGAATCTTCTTCCAACTTAGCAAGGCTAGTCCTGAGCAATAAACACATAGTCCTTTGCTGGGCCCACACTCAAAGGCTTCCTACTTTGGGTATATGATCTTTGGGTATATGCTACACCTTGCATACCTCTGGCATGGTGTTAGAGAACCTAGGGTCACTTCCAAGCCACGATAAGTTGAAGATTTGAGGAAAGGGGATATTTTGAAGAACAAAGCATTTGCTTAGCAAAAATGGAGAAATGAAGAATCTTTATAGTTGCTTCATGAGATTATTCATTTATTCCCTACTTACTTTAGAAGAATAAGAGCTTAGATATTGGGGCTGGCAAAGACCCTAAAGGCCATTTAATCTTTACTTCTCATTTTATATAAGGAAACTGAGACCCAGAGAAGTGCTCAGAACTCATCGGTATGGGAGGGAGGATTTGAACTCAGATCTTCAGCTAGATGGTACAGTGTCGGAGCACTGGGCCTAAAGCCAGGAAGACTTATCTGCCTGAATTCAAATCTGGCCTCAGACTCTTACTAGCTGTGTGACCCTGGGCAAGTCACTTCATCCTGTTTGCCTCAGTTTCTTCATCTGTAAAATGAACTGGAGAAGGAAATGGCAAACTAGTCCAGTATCTTTGCCAAGAAAACCCCAGATGGAGTTATGAAGAGTCAGACACAACTGAAATGACCGGACAACAACAACGACATTCTTCAAGTTCAGTGCCCTAACCACTGCTGATTACCAACAAAGCAACTAAGTCCCTTGCCAGTCTGCCATAGCAGGGATGAGACCTTTGTATTATACAAGTTAGGATATTGCTTTCAGAGAGCCCCTGATAAGAGTATGTGTGGTCCTTTGCCGGGGTAACATATTATGAATCTATTAGCACCAGGATCATATTAGGACAGAGTTAATTATTGGTATTACTCACATTTATATAGCTCAATGGTTACAAAACACTGAACAATTTATAGCCATGATCTCACTCGATTGTCACAACAACGCTGTGGGGAAGGTCATATCAGTATTAGTAAGAAAGTATTACACCATGCTTAGAGGGGTGGGCCTGGACTTGTGCCTGACCTGGGTTCAAATTAGCTTGTGTGAACCTCGATAAGGGTCTCACTTAAACCTCTTTGGGTCTCACTTTCCTCATCTGTAAAATGGGAGTAATTGTAGTCTCCATTAACAGGGTAGTGGTGAGGGTCAAATAAGATAATATATTTAAAATGCCTTGAAAATCTTAAAATACTATCAAGACATTAGTTATTTTATAGATGAGGAAAGCAATCAATAAACATTTATCATGTATTAAATGCTTTCTATGTGCCAGGAACTGTGCTGCTAAAGTAGGATACAAAAAGAAAGCCTTAAAGTACTATCTAGATGTTAGCTGTTGTTTATCATCCCCAAATCAATCAACAAATCAGTAAACATTTATTTAGCACCTACTATGTGCCGGGCACTGTGCTAATGTCTGGGGAGGCAAAAAGAAGGCCTTAAAGCACTATCTAGATGTTAGCTGTTGTTTATTACCCCCAAATCAGTAAACATTTATTAAGCACCTACTATGTGCCGGGCATTGTGCTGCTGGAGTGGGGTACAAAAAGAAGTAAAAGACAGTCTCTGCCCACAAGGAACTCAATCTAATGGGGCAGACAACAAATAAACAAATATATACACATACATATATGTACAAATATACAAGCTACATACAGGATAAATCGGAAGTAATTATGTTATTATTTCTATGTTTTTATGGCACTTTAAAGTTTGCAAAGCACTTTACATATTAACTTATTTTATCCTCACAACAGCCCTGTGAGATACGTTCTATTATCACCCCATTTTACAGATGGGGAAACACCCAGAAAGTTAAGTGTGGAAAGGCCTAGAGTCACACAGCTAGTTAGTATCAGAGACAGAATTCAAACTCAAATCTTCTTGACTCCAAGTCCCAAGCTCCATCCACTGCGCCACCTAATTTTTCCTACAAAAGATCTTACGTAATTCCTTCTCGTATTGTTTTGAAAACCTGACTGACCCCTAGCAAAGATAACGGTGTGGTTTGCAGTTCATCTTACAGATGAGGAAACTGAGGCAAATAGGGTGAAGCAACTTGCCCAGGGTCTCACAGCTAGTCCAGGCCAGATTTGAACTCGGGAAGATAAGTCTTGCCGACTCCAGACTGGGTATTCTATCCCTTGCACCACCTAGCTGCCCTGGGAGTGAGAAGAAAAGGGAAATATCTTGGCCAAGATCATCACAGTTACCAAGCAAAGTAGCTACCAGTGAGTCAGAGACAGTGAACATTTGCTCCTCTCTCTTCTCATAACCCTCAGTGAAGTGGGAGAGATGGTTTTTTTCTAGGAGTTTTGGTTATGAAAGGGAGAAGATATCACTTTAGGGGATGGTGGGGTTAAGTCAGAAGCAACTATATAGCTCAGTGGAGAGTGCACTGGGTTTGGAGCCAGGAAGACTGAGCGCAAATGTGATCTCAGACACTAGCCATGTGACCCTGGGAAAATCCCTTACCCCCTATTTGCCTCAGTTCCTCATCTGTAAAATGGGGACAGACTGGAGAAGGAAATGGCAAACCACTCCAGTATCTTTGCCAAGAAAATCCCAAATGGGGTCACAGAGAGTCCAATGTGATTGAAAACAACAAGGGTCATTTTTGTTTGCTTTTTAAGGGAAAAGATAGACACGTTTTAAGGCTGAAGAGAAGGTGCCAGTACATAGGAAATACTAGATTAGAAAGATATATAGTATAAAGATTAAGATAAGTACAAAGATAAAGTGGGGCAGCTAGGTGGCGCAGTGAATAGAGCACTGGCCCTAGAGTCAGGAGGACCTGAGTTCAAATCCTGACTCAGACACTTGACACTTACTAGCTATGTGACCTTGGGCAAATCACTTAACCTCAATTGCTTTGCCTTCCCCCCTCCAAAAAAAAAAAAGTATAAAGAAACAGTGTCAGAGGCAGTAGTTCCTTGAGGATCATATAATTTGGAGCTAGAAGGGACCTCAGAGGCTATCTGGGCCACCACTATCCCATTTTACAGATAAAGGCACAGATATGTTAAGTGACTTGCCCATGCTTACACAGTGTCAGAGGCAAGATTTGAACCCAGGACTTACTGACTCCAAATCCAGCACCATTATCTATTATGTTATGAGGCCCTTAAGAACACATCACTTCATTGGCCAAACTTATCCCCTCTGGTTTGTACTTGAGGGGTCACATCTGGGCCTTAACAATTAGGCAAAGGGGCAGCAAGGGGGTACAGTGAGTAGAGCACCGACCCTGGAATCAGGAGGACCTGAGTTCAAATGTGACCTCAGACACTTGACATACTTACTAGCTGTGTGACCTTGGGCAAGTCACTTAACCTCAATTGCCCTGCCTTCCCCCCCTCCAAAAAAAAAAAAAACAATTAGGCTAAATTTAGATAGATGAGAAAGGAGGCATTCTCAGAGGGAGTATTCACTTTGCATGTATTATTTTAGGCATTTTGTGAATACAGGGATGGTCCCTTGGTATCCATTCCCAGTCAGAAGAGATGACTTGACTTTGATTTCATATCCGGACAAATTCCTCATTAAGGGTATGTACAAAGATAGAAAGCAGAATTGATCTTGACAGATATTTGCTGGGTTAAAAGATGGGTTTACACTCCATTAGAGACAGAAGGAAACTTCTAGGCTAATTCTAATCTAATTTTCTTACTTGATAAAGAAGAAGACTGAGGCCCACAGAGAGGCGGTGATTTATCTGAGGTTAACGGTGGAATGGGGGCTAAAACCCAAGTCTCCTTTTGGACTCGGGAAAGAAACAAAATTCATTACAAGCGACGACACTGCCTCGTTCTCTAAACCAGAGCCAAGAGGTTCTATCACCACATTGCAATGGATGAGGAATTAAGAACTTCAGTCGACCTGATTTGCTTCCGGATCGCCCACATAATGACATAGGTACTCTCAGTTCCCAGACTGTGACCCCTCCAGGAAAAGCAACCTAAGCCCGGGATGACCACACTTCTCCAACTGGCCCAGTCCTTTGTTAGTGGGTGGTAAATTGATAGAGGAAACGAGGGGATTGTTCAACTACTTAAGAGTGAAGGACTTTAACAAGGAACATGTGTATTTGAACAAAGAATCTCTTTGGGGATCTGTGATTTCATCTGTATGGACACACCCTTAGACTGTCAATAGGAATGTACCCAGATGATAGAAACAGAGAGGGATAAAAGGAAAAACCACAGAGTTTTCAGCTTGGAAAAAGCTCCTCAGCAGTCACAGAGGCCAGCCCATACTCAGAAAAGAATCTCCATAACGACACACCCAACAAGTGGAATGAGTGGGAAGCCACTACCTCCAGAGGAATTTCATTCCCTTTTGGTGTGGCTCTCATTGCTTTTCTGGAAGTTTTTCCTTACATCAGACCTAAATTAGACTCTTTGTGAGGCCAGTCACTTTAGGTGTGCCTTTGGATCTCATCTCCTCCAAGCCCTTGTGACTTTGGTCAGACCCTTCTTTCTCTCATCTTCAGTCCTTAACGAGCTCCTTCCCTGCTACCTACAAATGGTGGCCAGGTCACCCCTACAACCAAACAAAAAACCCAACAATGTTTCACTTGACCTTGATCTCCTCAAGCTGGCTTCTCTGTCTCCCCTCCCTTTCTTATCCACCGGCCAGGGTTGTTGTGAGGATAGAATGAGAGCATATGAGTAAAGCACTTTGCCAACTTTTAAACACCATGTAAATGCTGTCTGTTATTATGGTGGCTGTCCTTATTGTTATTCTCATCCAAAAGGAAGGAAGGAAGGAAGGAAGGAAGGAAGGAAGGAAGGAAGGAAGGAAGGAAGGAAGGAAGGAAGGAAGGAAGGAAGGAAGGAAGGAAGGAAGGAAGGAAAGAGAGAGGGAGGGAGGGAGGGGGAGGAGGAAGAAGGGAGGGAGGAAAGAAAGAAAGAAGGAGGGAGGGAAGGAGGAAGGAAAGAAGGAAGGAAGGAAGGAAGGAAAGAGGGAGGGAAGGAGGGGGAGGAGGAAGAAGGGAGGGGGGAAAGAAAGAAAGAAGGAGGGAGGGAAGGAGGAAGAAAGAAGGAAGGAAGGAAGGAAGGAAGGAGGGAGGGAAGGAAGGGAAGGAGGAAGGGAG
>CM053627.1:213616279-213637088 GCA_028646595.1 Phalanger gymnotis | reverse complement strand
AGAAAGAAAGAAAGAAAGAAAGAAAGAAAGAAAGAAAGAAAGAAAGAAAGAAAGAAAGAAAGAAAGAAAGAAAGAAAAAAGTTCTCTTTATGCTTCTCTCAAGTTCATCTGTGCTCCCATGGGTTCAATGATCATCTCTATGCAAATGATTCGCAGAGGACCCTAGTCTTCCTCCTGAACTCCAGTCCCACATCACCAATTCAATTCAATAGACATTTATCAAACTCCTACTGTGTACCTGGCACTGTGCTAAGCACTAGGGATACAAAAAGAAGCAAAATACAGTCCCTGCCCTCAAGGAGCTCACAATCTAGTGGGAGGGACAGAATGCAAATTATAGACAGCCAGGTACATATTGGATAAATAGGAGATAATTAACAAAGGGAAGGCACTCTAGCGCCTTAAGAGGTGTTAGGGAAGGCTTCCTGTAGACGGTGGGGTTTTAATTGAGACTTAAAGGAAGTGAGGGAGGTCAGTAGTCAGTTTAGACATTTCAAACCCCACACATCCAAAATAGAACTCATTTCCCATTTCCCCTCCCCTAATCTGTTCCTTCCTCCAAATTCCCCTATTTCTGTAGTGGACACCACATTCTTCCAGACACTCAGGTTTGCCGCCTCAGGTGTCCTTGACCCTTTGCTCTCCCTCATTCCCCATATCCATCAGCTTTCAAGTCTTAGTGCCTCGATTTGTACCTCCTTCTCTGAGAACCCCTACTAGAGTTCAGGCCCACATTCCATGGACTACTACACTGGCCTCTTAATTGCGCGCACTACTTCCAGTACCTCTGCTTCTCCCATATATCCTCCACACAACTACCAGAATCATCTTCCTAAAACACCGGTCCAGTCTTGTTACTCCTCTGCTCAAGAATCTTTCTGTGACTCTGAGCTAACCTACTTAATGCCACTTTTATATCACATCTGCGTGAAGCTTATTATTGTCGTTAGACCATTTTTCAGTTGTGTTTGACTCTTCACGACCTCATTTGGGATTCTCTTGGCAGAGATACTGGAGCAGTTTGCCATTTCCTTCTTCAGCTCATTTTACAGATGAGAAAACTGAGGCAAACACTAAGTGACTTGCCAAAGGTCACACAGATAGTAAGTGTCATGAAGATGAATCTTCCTGATTCCAAGCCCAGGGCTCTGTCCACTGCACCACCCAGCTGCCCATGTAAGGCTTAAAGGTTTGCAAAGCATTTTACACCCACTGATCATCTATTACATTAGTATAAACTCCTCGGATGGACATTTAAAGTCTTCTAAAAAGCCCTTTCATCGGCCTGTAAAGGTTTATTTCAGGTTATTCACCTTCGCACATGCTAGGTTCCACCAAATGGACCTCTTTGCTGCTCCATGAACTTAGCATTCCATTTCTGGCCTCCATGACTTTGAACAGGCTATTCCCCTCCTCCCAGGCATACAATGCATACTCCATCCATCACTGTCTCTTAGAACTCTTAGCTTCATTCAAGGCTCAGCTCAAATGCAACCTCCTACAGGGTGTCTTTGCTGATTCCCCCAGATGTTCGAGCCCTCTCCTTGCTCATAAAATCATATATACATATACTTATTGGAACACCACGTGAAGACTGCTCACTGTCTTTTTGCTTCTCTCTTTTTACTATTAGGAAACGCTCTGTTTTCCAGAGCCGAGGCCAAGCAAGCAAGCCGTACCCTGGATTTGGCATAACACCAATCTTTTTTGCTCACCCTCTGGATGAACGCTGCTGCACTAAATTACAGAATTGGCTCCAGCCAGCCCCAGGTGGTCTCTGAGCTCACACAAGCACCTACGAGAGCCTCATTCTGTTCATGAAGCCCTGCCATGAACAAACTTTTTTCACTAGGCAAACTTGCTTCGTTGTTGCTGTTACCCCTCCTTGCTGTGGCTCTTTGTCTAGCCACAACTATATGTATCAAGCCTTAGCCTCGCTGCCTTGGGTCTCCTTGGTCCTGGAACCAACCCCAGAATGTGTGTGTCTAGTTTCCTTCCTCCAATGGAGTAAAGAATGCTTTTTGCTTATGACCACTGTTAGCTCTTTTGTTTTGTTTTGTCTTATTTTATTTTCCAAAGTTTAACAGTTGGCGTTAACCTCTGTGTTTAACCTGAGGGGCTCTTTGGTCGTTAATTTTCAGAGTTTGACATACTTACCCATTTACTTGTTATGTTCCCCCTTTTTGTCTCACCCCCAATTGAATCTAAGTCTCCTGAGGACAGCAACTGTCTTTCATTTCATCTTGTTATCTTCAGAGCCTTGCACACAGTAGACACTTAATTATTACTTTTTAGCTGCATTTAGCTACATCCAGAGGGTGAGCTCTAGTCTGAGCTGCATCTCTGTCTTTCTTCCCAGAGCTCCAAACTTCCTCTTCTATCCTCAACACCCCTATGCCACTCCACCCCCTCTGCCCCAGTCAATGACCTCACTTCAAAGCCACCTGTAAACTCCCTCACCTCCCCTATTCTCAATCTCAAAATTCTTCAACATCTTTATAAGTCCACTGACCCTTTGTTCTAGCATCTGAGGAGGAGGTTGCTTCTTCTTTCCAAGATCAACCCAACTGTGAACTTACAGTGGAGGGTTGTAGTCGATCTGAACAGGCTATACAAATGTCAGTTATTTGGGCCCTTCTTGTCAGTGACACCTAATTCATCCCTTGGTTATATGCTATCTCCTTTCATTCTTCATTTCCTTGTATGTTAGCCCTATCTACCCAACTAGAAAGTCAGATCCTTGAGGGCTGGGGGTGGCCTTTCTTGAACCCTTCACACACACACACACACACACACACACACACACACGCACGCACGCACGCACGCACGCAAGCACGCACGCACGCACGCATGCATGCGCACACACATGGCCCAGTTAGGGACACAGTAAATATTTGTTAGAATACATTACATTGAGAGCCTAGAGCACAACCTAACAATAATCGTATACAATAACAAACATCGCCTTTTGCATAAGCTTTCCATCATTTCTTATTTATCCTGTATATGGCTTGTTTTGTACAAATCTGTTTGCATGTTGTCTCCCCTATTAGACTGTGAGCTCCTTGAGGACAGGGGCTGTCTTTTTGTATCCTCAGCATTTAGTACAGTGCCTGGCACATAGTAGGTGCTTAATAAATGTTTGTCGATTGATTGATTGTCTCATTTTGTCTTGGTAACAGTCCACTGAGCAGCTCCTACAATTATTTGCCCCCTCTCATTTTACAGAGGAGGAAACTGAGTGATTTGTGAAGTGACTTGTCTAAGGTCACACGGGGAACAAGTGTCTGAGGCAAGATTCAAACCCAGGTCTTCCTTATTTCAAGTATAACATTCTATCTGCTATGCCATGCTGATAAAACTCTAATAACTCCCCACACACCTTCCCATGTACTACACGATAACATATATATTCATATATTATCTTAATGAATCCTCACAACAACGCTGGGAGGGATGAGCTCTTACTATCCCCATTTGACAGATGAAGAAACTGAGGCTGAAAGCATCTGAGCGACTTTACATATCTAGTAAATCTCTGAGCCAAGATCATAGGATGACAGATTTGGAGCTGGAAGAGACTTTGGAGGTTAATCTCAACCGTCTCATTTTAAAGATAAGGTCATTAAGCTAATAAGTGTCTGAGATGGTATTTGAACTCAGACCTTCCTCACTGCAAGTGGAATACTCTACCCACTGTACCCCCTAAAAGCCATCAGAGCCCTTATTATTTCTGTGTGTTGCTCCTTTCCTTTCTAAATAAAATATCTAGGAAATTACAAGCCTGTGGTCTAAGCTTTAGGTAGGCAGAAACAGGCAAGAGCCTTTATTCCATGTTCTCTGCCACTGGAACGCTGCCTGGCACACAGTAGGTGTTTAATAAATGCTTGCTCCCTTCTCTCCCTTCCCTCCTGCCCTATGGGCCGAATATCCAATCATCCTTTAAAAGGCTAACTCTAACCTCACCTCCGGGAAGCCTCCTCTGATACCCAAGGTCAGGAATGACCTTCCCTCTGAGCCCATACAGTACTTTCTTTGACACCTCCTTCCCATAGTCATCCCAGGGTAGTAAGCATTATGGACAGCTAGGTGGCTCAGTGGATGGATTGCTGGGCCTGGAGTCAGGAAGGCCTGAGTTCAGACTCTTAGTAGCTGCATGACCCTGAATGAGTCACTTAACCCTGTTTGCCTCAGTTTCCTTATCTGTAAAATGAGATGGAGAAGGAAATGGCACACCGCCCCAGTAACTTTGCCAAGAAAACCCTGAAAGGGGTTGAAGACTGAAAGACAACTAAACAACAAGGATGTATTACAGCTGTTTGGTGTTTTATCTTCCTGATAAGCTCCTTGTGAGGCCCATCCCCTGTCTTATCAAAACTTTGTAACCTCCCCAGCTGTACATTTTTCTGCATACAGTGGATACCTAATAAATGTTCGTTACAACAAAGAAGGAGTGGTGCCTAGATAATGTGGCAATGTCCAAGGAGGGATTGGCATTTGTGGCACTGGTCTTTAGCCCAGGGAGTCAAGCAGACACCCAGTGCCCAGAGAGGCTCAGGGCCGAACACCTTATAGCTCCAAACAGGACTTCAATTCCCTCCTCATTCCAGGATGTGGTTTGTTAGCAAAGGGCTCGAGTCATAAAAATAATTAAAAACAATAACAATGACAGTCAACATTTCCACTGAGCTTTAACATTTGCAAAGGGTTTTATATCATTTTACTCTCACAAGAAAATAAAAAAGAGGCAGTGGCATATGATAGCTAGAGAACTGGCCTGCGTTCAGCCATACAGGATGGACTTAACCTCTCAGGGCCCAGGCAGCGCTCTGAAAGGGCAGAGAAAAGGGCAGGCTTGACTGGGTGATGAGAGCGTCCTCATTCTGGAGTGACCTCAGGCCAGCACACGTTCCCATCCTCACATCAACCCTGTGAGCTAGGGGCTGATATTACACCTATTTTATAGAGGCAGAAACTGAGACAGAACAGAGGTTAAATGCCTAGCCCAGGATCAGTTCGCTAGCAAGTGTCTGAATGACGAGAGGGTGCTGGAGGCAGATGGAGCGAGCAGGATGCAGGATGTGAGAGATGAGGTAAGATGCAGGGGCGTGGCAGCTAGGTGGCACAGTGAGTAGCGCACCAGGCCTGGAGTCAGGAGGACCTGAGTTCAAATGTGGCCTCAGACACTTGACACAGTCCCCTACCATGGACTTACCTATGAGCTTTCACAGAGTACCCCAAATTAACCTGACAACTTCCCCTCCCCTTTCCTATTCTCTTTGCTTGTATAGATAAGGACTAAGTGACATTCTAGAGTAGTCCTCCCCTTATCTCTTTCCTGTTCTCCTTGATCTGCTATCTTTTCCTCCATTCTCTCGTCCCTCTTCCCCCATTCCATAAAACTGTATTTAAACCAGACATCTAGCCCCGAAAATGGACTTTGCCTCCTATGAGAAGCAGGGCTCACTGCCTATGCTCTGCCTCCCATGTGGAATAGACCCCGTTTGGGGCTTTGCCTCGTGGAGAGCAGGCCTGCTTGGTGAGTCACCCCAATAAATGCCTTCCTTTAAGCTGGAGACTGAATGAATGTGAATTCTTTCAAGACACTAGGACCCATACATCTATATTCCATCATTCCAACATTCTGGGGGTGTACCCTGAACTCATCATGAGGAAGGATTTGAACTCAAGCCTTCTTATCTCTGAATCCAGGACTCCATCCACTATGTTACCCAGATGTCTTTGGTGGCAATAAAATTCCAACCGAATAAGATAAAATAAGAGCTGGGTACTTCCTGGGAGAGCAGAAGAAATGGATTCCAGTTCTATTTCTTATCGGTCCTACACTTACTGGCTATGTGACCTTGGCAAAGTCATGTCACCAATACGAATTTCAGTTTCTTCATCTACAAATGGGGATATCAATTCCTGCCCTGTCTACCTCGCTAAGCTATTGTGAGATCATAAAGTGATTTGTAACAATGCTGATCTATAGAAAAGTGATCTGAGAGTGGTAATTTTTTCTCTTCCTTTGGGGTTTCCCATATGGCTTGTTCAATTTCTTTTTATGAGATTGGGTTATTTAAATCCTCTGTCTCTTGTTGTGTTAATCTGGAGTTACTGAGGTCCAAAGAATGGTTGTTTTTTTAATTGTTGCTGAACTGTACACAGAAAGGTATCTTGACAAGGTAGGGATAGAGAGTCCACATTGGAGGCAGGAAGACCAGCTTTGTGGCCCTGGGCAGGCCCCTAGGCCTCTCAATGCCCCCTAGGCAACTCCTCAGAACATTAAATTATAGAGGGATTGCCAGTCCTCCATAGTTTAGGGGGTTTCCTCCCCAAGAAATCATAGATCTCAACAACAACAAAAGGGTGATACCCTGGAGAAAGCGCTGATTCTAGAGTCCAGCCCCACTGGTGCCACTTACTTAGAGGCAGGTAGTATAAAGTGCTGGGCCTGGAGTCTGGAAGACCCGAGTTCAAATTTAGCCTCAGATACTAACTAGCTGTGTCACCCTGGGCAAGTCACTTAACCTCTGTCTGCCTTAGCTTCTTCAACTATAAAATGAGAAGGAAGAAAAAACACATTTATTAAGGGCCTACTATGTTGTGGGCAGGTAAATGGTGCACTGGGTAGAGTATCCTGCCTGGAGTCAGGAAAACTTATCTTCCTCAGTTCAAACCTGGCCTCAGACACTTACTTAACCCTGTTTGCCTTAGTTTCCTCAACTGTAAAATGAGCTGGAAATGGGAATGGCAAACCAGTATCTCTGCCAAGAAAATCCCAAATGGGGTCATGAAGAGTCAGACATGACTGAAAATAATAACAAATACGTCATGCGCTGTGCTACGCTTTTTACAAATACTATCTCACGTGGCCCTCGTAACCACCCTGTGGATAGCACCTATCTCCCAAAACTATCGTGAGGATCAAATAAGATCATATTTATAAAGTGCTTAGCACAATGCCTGGTACCAAACTAATGCTTCTTATCATGCTTCCTTCATACCATCACACAACATATGGACCTTGGGCACGTCATTTTAATCCTCCTGTGCCTCAGCTTCCTCATCTGGAAAATGAAGCGATCGGACCAGATGGCTTCTGAGGTCTCTTCCACTCTCAATCTATAATCCTGTAGATGCACATACATGAATCAGAGCTATAGAACCAGCAGATTGGCATTTGGGGTTTGTTGTTGTCCTTATTGTCTGAGACTCGTTCTCTTTGCCTTGCCAAGGCTGGCAGTGCAGCAGCCACTCATAGGCTTGACCCTGTTGTTGATCGACAGGCTCAGAAGCTTTGACCCACTCGACTGCCAATCTTGGCTGGTTCACCTCTCCTGGTGGCTTTCCACCGATGGGGGCTCACCATATTGTTCCTGGACTTTACTCTAGACAGCTGATAGGATTTAGCCTTACACTACAGAACTCCCAGCCCCAACCGATACGCCAGCCTCAGCCTCCACTAACAGCAGGGATTAAAGACGTGCGCCACCTCACCCAGCCAATGGCCGGTTGATATTTTGAATGAAAAAATAATATCAAAACTAGGCCCATTAGGCTCTAAGCTCCTCTCCTCAGACTGGAAGCTCCCTAAAAGCAAAGATTGTCTTTTGCCTTCCTTTGCACCCCCAATGCTTAGCACAGCTCCTGCAATACAGTAGGCACTTAATAAATGCCAGTAGATTACATCAGTAATTAATACTAATACTCCCAGATGATTTATCAACTATTTTCCCAGAGAGGGCCCATCACTTTTCCCCTTAATATTGTGGGATTTAGAGCTGGAATGGACTTCAGAAGTCAAGCAGTCCAGTCATTTGTCAAATGAGACCCATGGGGTCACAAGGTCACACAGAGAGGAAATAAACCCAGATTCCCACTTAGGTCCTTAGACTCCGAATCCAGTATTCTTTCACAGTGTGCTTCCTGCTTTCAAAAATGAGAACCCTCCCAGAATCTCTCTAAAATCTAAAGAGTTAACAAAGACATCTCAGAAAAACCTGGAAGTTAAATTTGTCTTTGGTATCTACTAAAACCTTTACTTTCTCTGTGTGTCTCTATGTGTCTCTGTCTCTGTCTGTCTCTGTCTCTCTTTCTCTCCCTCTCCCTCCCTCCCTCCTTCTTTCTCTCTCTGTCTCTCTCTCTCTGTCTCTCTCTCTCTCTCTCTCTCTCTCTCTCTCTCTCTCTCTCTCTCTCTCTCTGTCTCTCTCTCTCTCTGTCTCTCTCTCTCTCTGTCTCATCTTCTTGTTGCCATCTCCTGCTTCATCCCCATAGCATATTAAACCCTCTCCATTCTGGCTCCAATCTACCTTTCTAGCCTTGTTTCACATCATTCCCCTTCACACACTCTAAATTCCAGCCAAACTAGACTCTTTCCAGCACTCAGCATCCTGTCTCTATCTCTGTGCCTTTGCACAAACTCTTCCCCCATGCCTGGACTGCAAGAAGGCCTCCCCTCTAATTCTTAGGGATTCTTAGCATTCTCCAAGGCTCCAGTCAGGGGCCCCCTCCTACCAGAAGCCTTCTAAAATTGTCCAAGGTCACACAGCTGGAGAATGTCAGCGCCTAAACTGGAGTCCTCATCTCTTTATTCCCAAGCCAGGGATCTTTCTACCATACCTCGCTGGCCAGTTTTTATTTTTAGCAGTTACATTAGTTCAAGTTTGGTGCCTCACACTGCTGGCCACATATTCCTGTAATGTGGAAGTAGGATTTTTGAGAGATCTCTTCGTCCTCAGCATCTTAAGGCATTCTACCTTGAGCCTTCCCTGATCTCCGCCGTGATGAGTACAGCTACGTTTGTATTTTCTGGCCTGTGTTCTGTCTCCCTAGTGGAAGGTAAGCTCCTTGTGGGCAGAAACTGCTGGTTTGTTAGTAGCCTTTAAAATCCCAATCAGCACCTCACGCAGTGACTTGTTCATAGCAAGCAAGTAATAAATGTTTCTTAAATCAATTAAGATTACAGGAGCTACAGTTAGAACAGTCTGTTAAATCTAACCCATTCATTTTATAGACCAAGAAACCGATGTCTAGAGAGGGAAAAAGACTTACCCAAAATAACCCAGTAAATAGCAAAGCCAGGATCAAGACCTAGACCATAGGAGATAGATAGATACATATATACATACATGCAGATAGATCACATATATAATACATGTATTATACACTTACACATATATACATTATGCACATATATATTACACATATGTATACATTATATATTATAATATACATCAGATTTGTTGTAAGAGGACTCCACTTCCTTATATATGTACATTTATGTATATGTGTATATGTGTGTGTTTTAAAGCTGTTACAGTTTTAAGTTAAAACTGAGATTTTTGGATTTAGAATTAAAAGGGAACTTGGCAACCACATAGTCCAAGCCCCTTATTTTTCAAGTGAGAAAACTGAGTCTCAGAGATGTTAAGTGACTTGCCCAAAGTCACACAGGTAGTAAGTGGCAGAAGTAAGATTTGAACATGAGTCCTCTTATTGCCAATCTAAGGTTCTTTCCATCCTACAGCTCTGCAAGGTGCCCAGTGATTTCAGCTCACTTCTATCTCTTCTATCATAAACAAAACTTGTCTGATACAGCAAATTGAGAGCATCTAAATGGCACAATGGATAGAGTGTCAGGCACTAAGTCGAGAAGACCTAAGGTCAAATCTGGCCTCAGAAATTTACTAGCTGCTGACCCTAGACAAAACACTTAGCCTCTATTTGCCTCAGTTTCTTCATCTGTAAAATGGAGATAATAATAGCACCTATCTCCCAGGGTTATGATGAGGACCAAATGAGGTAATGACTGTAAGGTGCTTAGTAAGAACTATATAAATGTTACATATCATTATTATTATTAATTCCCACTAAAGTATTGCTCCTGCCAAGGGTCTTTGTGTTTTAATAGAGGCCACTAGGCAGAGTCCTAATCTGGGAAAACGATTCTCCAGTGGTGGAACTTCAGTCATCACTGAAGGTAATGTTTGGGGGTTAAGGCAACGTTCCCAGTTCCGCTTAAATCCTAACACAGAAATACCTAAAGACAGAGAGGACTACATACATAGTGTAATTCAGTGGAAAGATCCTTAGATTGGAAGTCAGAAGACATGCGTTCTAATCCTAGCTCAGCCGCTATTAAGCTGTGTGATCTTCCCGAGTCACTTCCCATCTTATCTTTGAGTCTCAAAGAATCACAGAATTCTGAGACTTAGGAAAGACCTCAGCAGCCATCTAGACCCAGTGGTATGGCTATGGGTTGAATTAACCCCTACCTACAAGTAATCTCCATTATAAAATACTTGACAAGTGGTCATCTAGCCTCTGACCAAAGTCCTCCAATAACAGTGAAGCCATCACCTTCCAAGGCAGTCCATTCACTTTTAGACAGCTCTAATAGTCAGGAAGTGTCTTTGATTTGGTGTCTATATTTGTTTACAACTTTAATCCATTGCTCCCCATGCTGACCTCTGCCCTCCCACTCCCACCCCCATCTCTATATAGGTCAGACCTTGAAATGAAGATAGTTGTAATATATCCCCTGAGCCTTCTCTTCTCCAGGCTAAACAGCCCCAATTTCTTCAGTCTATCCTTCCATGACATGAATTCAAGGCTTGCTGAGAAGTCTTCAAGGATGCCGAGATCCTGGTCGCCCTCCTCTGAATGTTCTCCATCTTGCCAACAACCTTCCTACACTGTGATGCTCAGAATTAAACATAATATTCTAGATGCAGTGTGATCAAGGCAGAGCACAGAAGGAACTATCATCTCCATATTATTAGAAACTGTGCCTTAGTTTCCTGCTATGTGAAAGAATAAAGGGCAGCTAGGTGGCTAGGTAGATAAAGCACCAGGCCTGGAATCAGGAAGACCTGAGTTCAAATGCAGCCTCAGACACTTACTAGCTGTGTGACCCTGGGCAAGTCACTTCATCTTGTTTGGCACAGTTTCCTCATCTGTAAAATCAGATGGAGAAGGAAATGGCAAACCACTCTAGTGTCTTTGCCAAGAAACCCCAAAGGAGGTCATGAAAGGTCAGACATGACGGGAATGATTGAACAACAAGAAAAATGTGAAATGAGGGGCTTAGGGTAGATGAACATTTTTCAAATTTCTTTCCACAGAACTCTAAGGTGCCACATGGAGTCCCATGAAACAATTCCTACTATAGCGATATTTTGTATTTTAAAATAACAAATGTGAAAGTATGCATACATCAAAATACCAAGTATAGCAATGTCCAGCATAAAAGGATAAGCGAAGGGGTGGGAAACCTACAGCCTCAAGGCCACGTGGCCTCAAGGTCCTCAAGTGCAGTCCTTTGACAGAATTGTTTGGATTCTGTCAAAGGGCGGCACTTGAGGACCTAGGGGGCTACAAGTGGCTTTGAAACCGCAGGTTCCCCACCCCTGGATAGGAAACAAACCTGTAATACCATTGATACAAAGGACTCCCAAATGAAAAAGCTCCCTCTACCAATGCAGGTCAGCAATTTCTCTGCAATTGAGTTTTAAAGGCAGGCAGCTAGGTGGTACAGTCAGGAGAGTGAAGGGCCTAGATTCAGGAAGACATGAGTTCAAATCCCACCTAGCTTTGTGACCTTGGGCAAGTCACTTAACCTCTGTTTGCCTCAATGTCTTCAACTGCAAACTGAAGATCATAATAGCATGTACCTCCCAGGCTTGTTGCGAGGTTCCATTGAGATAATGCTCCTAAAATGCCTGGCGCAGCATAGGTGCTACATTAATGCCAGCTATTTATTATATTATTGTTTAGAGCACTGAGAGGTTAAGGAACTTGCCCCAGTCACACAGCAAATGCGTGTCAGGGGAGGACTTGAACCATGGTCTTCTCGGGTGCAAGACTAGCTCTCTAGTCACTCTGGCACACTATTTCTCAGCAAGTGAGCAGGCTTAATTTCTTCCATTTTATACCACCATTTTCCTCATGACTTTCCTTTGTTTCAAGGTTGTTGCATTTTCCCTTCCTCCTCTTCCTTTCCCCTAACCCTGGAGAGCCTGCATGGGCACTGTCAACGTACACAGTTTGAATCATAGGCTCTTAGAATTAGAAGGGATGCCGGAGTCCAATTAATCTAACTTAGACACTGTGTAAGAATCCCCTTCCACATGCCCGACCAGTGGGTCATCCAGATTCAGGAGATCACCATGGATAGGAGATGTACATATCCTGTAAAAGCCAAGCAGGTCTAACACGCTTCTACTTTGGAACAACTCTATTGACTCAGAGCCTTTTCCCTCCATCAAGAATAAACCTGTCTCTTTCCAAATTCCCCCCACTCTTCCTAGTTCCACCCTCTGGAACCCAGCAAAATACGTCTACTGTCTCTTGCACACAACAGCCTTTGAAATACCTAAAGACAGCTTTCATGTCCCCCTTCAGTTTTTTCTTCAGGCCTAGTTCTTTTCAACCAATCCTCTGATTTAATAATTTTCAGCCCCCTTGCCACCTAAGGTACCCTTCTTTGAAGATTCTCTGGTTTGTCAATATTTTGCCTAAGATGTAGCAACCAGGACTATACTAAGTGCCTTAGAGGTGGTCTGACTGGGGCAGAGCACAATGGTTCTTTTACATTCTTTTTTCCAAGTGTTATGAACCTATTAGTGCAACCTAAGATAACATTAGCTTTCTTAGCTAATGGCCTACTATTGACTAATATCAAGTATACACACACACACACACACACACACACACACACACACACGCACGCACGCACACACATACACATACACACACAGAGCAGATTACCTTCCCCTACTTGGGCAATGGATTTTTTTATAACCCCAGCATAGAACTTCATACCAATTCCTGTTAAGTTTCAACTTTTTCAATTATTTCTGTTGTTTTGAACAAGTAAGTTTTTTTAAGTTTATGCCGGCTGTCCCTCCCAGATTCACATCATTCATAAACTTAATGAACATCCTCTCTATGCGAGTCATTAATAAAAAAGGGCTCTAAAGAAGGACCTCTGGGCACATCCTTTTGATTGATGTCCTTCTGTTTCTTCTGTCACTCTTATTTTTTTAATTTAGCCTTTCAACCAGTTCCAAATCCACTCAGCTGTACTCTCATCCAGTCCACATCTCTCCAATTTATCCATAAGGATGTAGGAGAAGCAAACAAAAATTTATTTTAAATGCCAGGCAACATACCAAGCACTTTACAAATCGTACCTCATTTTGTCCTCACAACAACCCTATGAGGTAGATGCTGTTATGATCCTTATTTTACAATTGAGAAAACCAAGGCAGACAGTAATTTAATCGATTTGCCCAGAGTGACATAGCTAGTAAATGTCTGAGCTGAATTTGAACTCGTCTTCCTGACTCTAAGCCCGATGCTCTATCCACTGCATCAGGTGGCTGCCTCTATAGGAATATATCAAATACCTTTCTGAAATCAGGAAATACTATGTCTAACTCCTCCCCCTCAGATCTACCTAGTAACCCTCTTCAGAAAGAGAAAATATTGGGGAGTTGGACTTTCATTGTTGTTCAGTCATCTATGACTCTACCCCATTTGGCAAAGATACTGGAGTGGTTTGCCATTTCCTTCCCCAGCTCACTTTACAGATGAGCAAGTTGAGACAAACAGGGTTAAGTGACTTATACAGGGTCACACAACTAGGCAGTAAGTGTCCCAGGCCATATTTGAACTCAGGTCTTCCTGATTCTAGGCCTGGTGCTCTATCCACTGCACCACCTAAATGCCCCAAGATGGTACGTATGGTCAATTTCAGCTTTCAATCCAATGATCATTGGAAATATTGCAATCTCTGAAGTGTTCCAAGGTTCTTTGAGGGAGGGAAACCCTAGATTAGCTAATCTCTGGAGTCTTTTCCTACTCTCAGCAAAGTTCAGTGAAAAGAAGGGTGGAAGTCAGAAGACCTGAGTTCAAACCCCAGCTTTGTCACTCATTTTATAGATTTAGAGTTGGAAGGGACCTTGGCCCAAGCATCTCATGTTACAGATGAAGAAACTGAGGTTAAATGACTTGCCCTAGATATTACAACTAATTGGTCAAAGAGCAGGGACTTCAGTCCGTTATATTTACGGATAAGAAAACTGAGACCCTGAGGTCAAGTGACTTGCCTAAAGTCACACATATCCTTCAGCTCCAGACTCTTTTCCATGATACCATAAACCTTGGACAGTCACTCTTTCATCCCTATGGGCATCCATATCCTGATCTGTAGAAGGTGGGAGTGGATGATTTCTTCTGTCCCTTCCAATTCTAAAACTGCTTCTGTTGGCCTCATACTTAAGGTCTTTCCTGGAAGCCAGCGTTCATGGTTCCTATCGTGTGTAGGAAAGCCAGAGGCAGAGGGAGTCATCTGCCCAAATTAACAGATAAAGGCAGGGGCCCCCACCCACCCAGTGACCGGGTTCCCACCCCCCGCCCCGGAATGTGCAGAGGACCCCCTCCGGTTCCCAAATGCCTACTTGGGAGTGCTTTTCGGGCACCCAGGGCCTGGCTTCCTGCCAGAGGATTTACCAGGGGTGTAGGGAAAGCAGAATAAACTCCTTACTCATGCCAATGCCACACACTGTCAGGGCAGCCACCACCGAGCCGGCTGACGTCCCGACCACGCGATGAGCCGTCTCCAGCATGCTGGGCGCCAGGTCTCGGAAAGCATCCACAGCCCCCACCTGATAGTAGCAGAGAAACCCGCTGCCCGAGAAGGAGATGGAATGCGGGGTATCGGGGTCCCCCTTAAAGACCTGTTCCATCATCTTTGCAGCTGTGGGTGGGCCTCCCTCGAGGGGGAGGAATAAGCCTCGAGCGCTGGCTTTCCAAGAGTCTCTCGTCTGACTCGTCCTGTCGGGACAAGCTGGGGCCTCCCCGGAGCAGACAAGGAGTCTGATGGCGGCCAGACGGCTGGCTCTGCGTCTCCCAGGCCTGCTCGGCCTGAGTTAATTGCAACAGCCACAAGCAACAGCCACAACTGTGGTGCCTGAAACCGCAGGCTTCTGGCTGAGGAAGCAGGAATCCCTGTTGAGCCAGTGCAGGCGGCGTCCCGGTTGCACGATCCCAGCTCCTGATTTAATCGCGTTGTCAACTCCCTCCCGAGCGCATTTGCTCCGGAGTTTGAGCCCTGGCCCACGTGGTGAGGGTGGAATTGGGGGGCACTGGCAGGAGATCCCTTGCGATCCCCACTAGGGGAGCAGCTCAGGGCTCCCTAAGTTCAACCATCCTCAGACTAGCTAGTGCCTCTGCCAGCTTAAATCTTAAGCCTGCTGCAAAACCAGGCGATGGTTATCTGCGGGTGGGTGTCTCCGTTGTTAGCACCGTGCGATGCTGAGTGAGGGAGTGAGTTAAAGGGTTGGCATTTCTCCTGAGGGAAGGTGGCCCGATTGCAGGAAGTGCAGCTGCAGGTGTGCAATGGTTAACTAGGCAAGAGGAGACCTTGTTTACAGGGGGCGTGACACCCATGCTCCTCTCCACACTCCCCCCATAGGTAGGAGCTATCCACAGACTTCACTCTCTAAGCCTTTTAAAAAAAAATGTAAAAACCAACTATATTTCTTGACCTTTTTCTTAGTTCTTTTCTATACTCAGCTTGGATTTAATCAGTGGTTATTAGAGGCATTTTTTTTAAGGCTGACAAAGGCAAAATTGTAAAACAGATTGTCTTCTGTGCATTGGGTCATAATGATTTCCTCTCCCCCTCCCCATTTGAGGGCCCCTGGGCCCTGATGAGGTTAGCTGTAAGATATTATGGTTTTTGTTGTTGTGTGCTGTTGTTGTTATTTTCCTCTTGCATAAGTATTTCTGGAGGCCCATTAGAACCAGATTTCTGCCGAGAAGTCTAGACTTCAAGATGTCTCTACACCTCTTCTCTTCCCCCACCCCTACTCTCTTAACTACCTCCTTCCCCTGTACCTTAAGGCAACCACAGTCTCTTGCTGTCCAGGAAGCTCAGAGAACATCAGAGCTGAAAGAGATCCTTCAATTCACAGATGAAGAGCCAGAGATAGAGAAGGGCAGTGACTTGCCTAAGGTCACACAGTAAATAAGTGATGTGGAATCTAAGACGAGATCCTCTGTTGGACAGTATTCTTTCTACTACAACACATTGCCTTCTCAATGGATTTTTAAACTATTACTGAGTTATTAATAACTTCACACAAATAACAAGGGTGTTCTCATCTTTAAAGGGGAACCAATGCCAATATTTAGTCCAAAGGAATGACTCTAAAAGCCTAGGAATTTCAGGGAGTTTTGTGCCTGGGTAGGCAAGATATTTAGGAGTGTGTGGTGGGGGGACTTTCCTAGCACTTATGGCTACCAACACAAGAGGCTGCTTTGCATATTTTGTAGTTGAAACAGAGCTAGAGTCATGTCTTTTGCTGTTAGGAGGTCATATATTCATAGATGGTGACAGCAAGAAGATTATCTGAGCCATTCTCCCTCATTTTTTGGCCCAGAGAAAGGAAGTGACTTGTACAAGATTACATAGTAATAATAGCTAACATTTGTATAGTGCTTTAAGATTTGCAAAGAGGCGAGGTACTGCAGGTATGGAATGTTGCACATACAATCAGACTTGGTTGATGTGTTGGTTAGTTTTGCTGAACTGATTTTTCTTTCTTATTCTTTATTAAAAGAGACGGCTCTTTGGGGAGGGGAAGGAAGGGGCATATATTTGTAAATGCAGGTGATATAAATACCCCAAAAAATCAATAAAAAATTTAAAATAATATTTAAAATCTTCACAGAGGAGTTTATGTTTCTCATTTGATTTTCATGACAGTCCTACAAAGTTCTACTACAATATCCTAGTTTTACAGAAAAGGAAACTGCGGTCCCAAGAACTAACTTGTCTTATAACCAGCAAGTATCAGAGGCAGGACTTGACCCCCAGTTCTTCATGGCTTTGAGGCCGGCTCTCTGGCTCTCTATCCAACATGCTTTGATGCTTCTTTAAGAGAATAGGGGAATAACACCCTCACAAAAATAACCATAATTAAGCATATTGGCAAACCAAGCACCCCGTGAGTTTGGCGGGGGAAGTTGTTACCAGCTTTAGTGGAGGCGGAGGCAGACAAGACTTACTGGAGGAGTTGAACTTTAAAGGCTGGGTAGGAATTCAATAGATGAAAGGTGAGAGGGATCAATTGTGAATGACTTGGCTATGTTGATCAATACAATTAATCCAAGATAATATCAAAGAACTTATGATGAAAAATGCTATTCACCTCCAGTGAAAGAGCTGATGGTGTCTCAATGCAGATTGAAACATGTTTTTAACTTTATTATTCTTTTTTTTTGTCTGTGTTTTTATTTGGCAACTTGGCTAATGTGGAAATGTTTTACTCACTGCACATGCTGCTTTCTTAAGCAGGTGGGAGGAGAAGGAGGGAGGGAGAAAATTTGAAAATCGAATTTTTTGAAAGACAAACATTAAATATTTTTGTTTACATGTAATGAAAAAATTTGAAGGGCTTGCAAAAGGTAATAAATTTTCATGGTGCATAACCTCAAAAAAATGGGAGGGAAAAATTCTAGACATAATAAAGAACAGCTTAAAGGTGTGAAAAGGCCAGAGTCATAGCTTTCAACTGTATCCTACAGTGAATGGGAAGAGAGTGGTATGAGGTAAGATGGGAAAGGTAATGTGGTGAGAAGCAGAGTGCAGGAATAGATAGAGAGTTGCACTCAAAATGAGGAAGATCTGGGTTCAAGTCTTACCCTTGGCTCATACTAACCATGTAATCTTGGGCAAGTTCATTTATTTCTTGGTGCTGCAGGCAACTCTCTAAGACTGTAATTTGAAGAACAGGTGCTAATCTGCACTGGGAGAGGGAGGTTCCTCCCTGGGAGTTCTTTACACCAAATGGACACACAAGCCTAGTTCCTTCCCCATCACCCAATAAAAAAGATAAGGTGGAAGAAGATAATGGAGGGCCTTGAATGCCAGGAAAGAGGGAGCTACTGAAGAATTTTATCTTAAACCCTCCCCACCCCCAGGCTCAATCGATCTTAAATCCCAGAAGTGGAAGGGGCCTTAAAAACCATCCAGTCTATCATCATACCTACTTCAGGGCTCTCTTCCATTACATCCTCCACGTGCATAGCCCAGAGCACTCCTAATGCCTGAAACAGCAGCATGATATGATGAAAGGAGTGGCTTTTGAAGTCAGAGGAACTGGGTTCAAATCCTACCAAAACCACTTATTACATGGACAAGTCACAATCTCTATGGGCTTCACTTTCCTTCCCTGTAAAATTAGCAGATTCTATACCCATCCATCATATTGGTAAGGCTGATTTAAAAAGAAGGAAGAAGGTAAATACTACAAAGGCTATGGGAAAACAGATATATTAATTGATACACTGTTGGTGGACCTGTGAACTGGTCTAACTATTTCAGAAAGCAATTTCAAACTGTGCCCTCAAAGTCACTAAACTGTGCCTACCCTTTGATCCCAAAATACTGAAAATAGGCTGATACCTCAAAGCAATCTAAGGAAAAGAAAAAGGACTCATGTGTGCAAAAATATTCATATCAGTTCTTCTTCCAGCAAAGAACTGCCCACCAATTGGGGAATGGCTGAACAAGTTAAAGCATATGAATGTAATGGAAGAAATTGCTGTAACACTACTATATTTGCACTGTAAGAAATGATAAAGGAAATGGTTTCAGAGAAACCAGGGAAGACCTGTATGAATAGAGGCAGAGAGAAGTGAGCAGAACCGGGAGAACAATTTGTACAATTTTAGAAAATAATGTAAAGTCAAACAACTTTGAAAAACTTACAAACTTTGATGGATGCAATGATCCACCAAGATTCCAGAGGACTTATGATGAAGCCCGCTATCCACCTCCTAACAGGCGATGGATTCAAAGTACAGACGGAGACATGTTTTGAGAACATAGCCAGTGCAGGAAATTTTCTTTTGTTAGGTAGATATTTGTTACAAGAGCTTTATTTTTCTTTCTTTGTCAATTGGGGAGCCGGAGATGTTGGGAGGGAGAGAAGACAGACTGTGGTTAATTTAAATGTAAAATTTAATTTAAAAACACAATAAAGAGATTGGAGATGACGATGAAACATACCTCCCTTCTCTTGGCAAAAGGGATGGAGAAGACTACTATGGCACAACGTTTCATATATTGTCACTGTATTTGGATAGTTTTAGTCAACTGTTTTTCTTTGTTACAAGAAGGATTCAATTGAGAAGGCAAGGGCGAAAATTTCCAGAAATGACTGATAGACGAATGAAACACAACAATAAGACATATTTTGGAAAGATGAAGGAATTGAAGTAGATGATCTCTAAGGCCCCTTCTAGCTCTAAATGCATGATCCTATTTCTGTCTGAACCTAAAAGGAAGGGTTAGGGAATAATATTTTGAATCTTGGTCCAGGGGAGGGTGATAGAGTAGAGTTTGGAAGATCCAATGGGGCAAAAGTTGTCAACCGAGAAGTGTGGCAGCCACAGTACAGTAACAATGAAGAAAGATACAGTCTACAAATCAGATAGCTGAGGGTCTGATTAAGTGTACACTCACAAAGCAATCAGAGACCAACACTAGAATGTGTATAATTATGGTGGAGGAACTCTGAAAAGCGTTATGGCTCGTGTGGGCTGCAATAATCAGGAAAGATTTTGTGGAGAGGGGGGAATTTGATTGTGGCCTTGACAGATGGAGAGATTTGGAGTCAATGAGCACTTATTAAGTGCTTACTGTATACTAGGTGCAATGTCGAGTGCTGGGAATGCAAAGAAAGAGCCCTCCCCCAAAAAAACAGTCCCTGCCCTCAAAGAGTTTACAATCTAACAGGGAAGATAGTAGGTACATAACTAGGTATATACAGGATAAGTAGGTAGATAATCTACCTTGTGTGGGTAATTTCAGAAGGCAAGGCTTTAGCGGCTGGGGAGAAGTAGGGAAGGCTGGCTGCAAAAGTGGCATTTGACCTAAAAGTTTTAATGGAAGCCAGAAAAACTGACAGGTAGAGGAGAGAAAGGAAAGCATTGCAGGCATGGGGGACAGTGAAGGCACAGAGATGGAATGTCATTTCTGAGCAGTAACAAATAAACTATTGCACTTAGTTCATGAAATTTGCATGGGGAAGTGACTAGAAAAGTAGGAAGAAGGCAGGTTATAAAGACATTTAAATGCTAAACAAAGGATTTTATATTTGATCCTCGACATACTAGGGAGCCATTGTAGCTTATTGAGTAAGAGAATGACATCGATATTGGAGACTGTGCCTTAGAAACTTTTGAACATTGTATCTCCCCTAGCCTTAATATCTATGGCAGTCTCCTGTACACAGTAGGTGCCTAATAAATGAGAAGTGGATTGAGTTGCCAATGAGGAGATGGAGAGGGCATTTTAGGTCAGAGGAACAGCAGGAACAAAGAAGAGCCCACTGATAAGATTGGAACTCCAAGAGGGTTGCACCTTTGGGGGTAGTGGGAGCTACAACTGGATAGATTCAAAATAGCCCGATGAGCATAGATTTAGAGCTGCAAGGAGCCTTAGAGATCGTCCAGCCTAATACCTCCATTTGACAGTTAAGGAAACCAAGGCCCAGTGAGGTTAAGTGACTTGCCTGAAGTCACAATGGTAGGAAGTAACAAAGCTGGGATTTGAACCCAGGCTTTCTGATTCTAAATCCAGGGCTCTTTCCATCACATCACACTACCTTAGGTGGCAAGCTTTCAATGAAAGATGTAGAGAGGAGAAAATACTGCAAGCAGCCAGAAAAAAACAATTTGAGTATTGTGGAAATACAATCAGAATAACCCAAAATCTAGCATCTTCTAC
>CM053627.1:213605672-213615779 GCA_028646595.1 Phalanger gymnotis | reverse complement strand
TCCATTTGGCTAATCCTGCCTTTCAAGGCATTCTTCTCCTCATTGGCTTTTTGGAGCTCTTTTGCCATTTGACTTAGTCTATTTTTTAAGGTGTTGTTTTCTTCAGTATACTTTTCAGTATTTTTTTGGGTCTCCTTTAGCAAGTCATTGACTTATTTTTCGCGGTTTTCTTGCATCATTCTCATTTCTTCTCCCAATTTTTCCTTTACTTCTCTAACTTGCTTTTCTAACTTCTTTTTGAGTTCTTCCATGGCCTGAGACCAGTTCATGTTTTTCTTGGAGGCTTTTGGTGTAGGCTCTTTGACTTGTTGACTTCTTCTGGCTGTATGTTTTGGTCTTCTTTGTCACCAAAGAAAGATTCCAAAGGCTGAGACTGAGTCTGAGTGCGTTTTTGCTGCCTGGCCATGTTCCCAGCCAACTTACTTGACTCTTGAGTTTTTCATTGGGGTATGACTGCTTGTAGAGCAAAGAATACTTTCTTCCAAGCTTGAGGGGATGTGCTGTTGATTTCAGAGCTATTTCTATACAGCCAGCTCTGCCACACTAGCACGCCTCCTTCCTCAAGAACCACCAACCCAGACCTGACGCAAATCTTAAGCAGGCTCTGCACTCCTCCTTTGATCTGCCACTTAATTCCTCCCACCACGTAGTCCTGGGTTCGGAAGTAACTGCTGCTGTAGTTCTGTAGCTGCACCTCCCCCGCTGCCCCTGGGGGGTGGCCGAACTGCTAACTCTGTCCCCCACAGCTTTTCCCACTAACCTTCTATGTTGTCTTTGGTGTTTGTGGGTTGAGAATTCTGGTAACTGCCAAGCTCACTGATTCAGGGCACTAGGGCCTGTTCTGCCTGGCTCCTGTCTGGTTGGTCCTGCCTCTGCCCACGCTGAGCTCCGCTCCCCTCTGCTCCTGTGTGATAGACCTCATCCAGCAACCATCCAGGCTGTCCTGGGCTGGATCCCTGCTTCCCTCTGCTATTTTGTGGGTTCTGCAGTTCTAGAATTTGTTCAGAGCCATTTTTATAGGTTTTAGGGGGGACATGGTGAGGAGGTCACACAAGTCCCTGCTTTCTAGCCGCCATCTTGGCTCCTCCCCGAAAGTATCTCTGACTACCTTTCTATTCTTATTATATGTTACCATTCTCACACTCTCCATCCCTGTCAAAAAAAATTGACCTGCTAAGTTTCCCCTTTCGTGACTTCCCATCTCTATCCTCCATGCTTTTTGCATGTGGCCTGTGGTATCTGAGATGCCTCAGTACCTCTGCCTCATAGGATCCTTCACTTCTTTCAAAGCAAAACTCAAGTGCCAGTTTATATGTGATTGTATTGCCCTCCCTTCTAGTAGAATGTAAGTCCCTTGGGGGCAGGTACTACTCTTTTGCTGTCTTTGTCAGCCAATAAGCATTTATTACTTAATATTTATGATTCAGGCACTGTGCTAAGCCCTGGGGATACAAAGAAAGACAAAAGACAGTCCTTGCCCTCAAGAAGCTCACAATCTAATGAGGAGCAAACATGAGAACAACTACGTATGATAAAGAGGATAAATAGAAAATAATCAATAGAGAGAAAGTACTACCATTAAGAGAGATGGATAAAATCTTCTTGTAGAAGGTGGGATTTTATCTGGGGTTGAAGGAAGCCAGAGAAACCAGAAGGTAGAGTTGATGAGGGAAGGTATTCCAGTCATATACGACAGTTGGTGAAAATTCCCAGAGCCCCAGGTCCAGCGTTTTGTTCAAGGAATAGCAAAGAGACCAGTGTCACTGGATTAAAGAGTCTGTGTGTGGGAGAGGTGGGGAGGGTGTAAGAAGACTAGAAGAGAGTGGGGAGAGCAGGGAGGTTATTAAGGGCTTTGAATACCCTCAAGTAAGGAGAGAGTTGTGGTAGGGGGACCAACTGACCAGCCGTTGCAATAGTTCAGGCAAGAGGACATTGAGAGCCAGCACCAGGGTGGTGGCAGTTACCAGAAGAGAGCAGGAGGAGTATTCAGGAGATATTGCAAAGGTAAAATCAACAGACCTTGGTGACAGATTGGCTATGAGGGGGAGATGATAAGAGTGAGGAGTTGAAGATAACACTAAGGTTGCAAGTCTGGAGGCCTGAGAAGATGGTGGTGCCCTTGATAGTAATAGAGAACCTTGGAAGAAAGGAAGATTTGGGGGAAAAGATAATGAGTTCAGTTTTGTAATTGTTGAGTTTGCTATGTCTACAATACATCCAGTTTAAGATATTTAATAGGTAGATGGAGATGTGAGACTGGAGGCCAGCAGAAAGGTTGGAGCTGGATAAGTGGATTTGAGAATCATCAGCATAAAGATGATAATCAAATCCATAAAAACTGATGAAATAACCAAGTAAAATAGTATAGAGGAGGAAGACAATAAAGCTCAAGATAGAGCCCTCTGAGATATCCATTATTAGCAAGTGTGACTTGAATAAAGATCCAGCAAAGGACATTGAGGAGTGGTCAGAAAGATAGGAGAACTAGAAGAGAATAGTATCCCAAAAATCCAGAGAGAAGGGCATATCAAGAAGAGGATGGCTGACAGTGTTGAAGACTGCAGAAAGATCAAAAAAGATGAGGATTGAAAAAAGGCCATTGGATTTGGCAATTAAGAGATCGTTGGTAACTTTGGAGAGAGCAGTTTTGGTGGAATGATAAGGCTGGATCTCAGACCGTAGGCAGTTAAGAAGAAGATGAGAGGAAAGGAAGGCACCAATTGTAGGAAGCCTCCTCCATGAGTTTAGCCACAAAAGGGAGGAGAGATATGGCAGGATCACTAGCACAAACGTATTAATCAAATGAGGGGTTTTTTGAGGATGGAGGAGAAATGGTCGTGTTTGTAGGCGGTCAGGAAGAAACCAGTGGACAAGGAGATATTGAATACGAATGAGAAAGTGGGGATGAAAGAGGGGCCAATGTGCTGGAGAAGGCAGGTTGAAATGGAATCCCAAGGGGTTTGCCTGAGCAAAGAAAAGAACCACTCCTTTATCCGAGAAGAGGGTGAAAGAAGCAGAAGGTATCTGGTGATGTGAGATGAGGAGGGGAAAAGAGGAACTCTCAGAGAGTGACCTCACTTTTCCCAGTAAAATATGAGGAAAGATTCTCATTGGAGGGGTGAGAGGGAGAGCCATGAGAAGTTTGAAGAGAGATGAAATAGTTTGGATGAGGTTTTGTGGTGAGTAGGATAGTGAGTTAATTAGGGGAGTGTAAAAAGATTGCACAGTAGCGTTGGCTTAGTTGAGATTATGTGTCATAAATTTGTAGTGGACCTCGTCAGAACAGGTACATGATTTTCTCCACCGTTGTTCAGTATCACATATGTAAAAGCGAAGGCAGGGTACGGTGGGAGCGATCCAAGACTGAGGTTTGGCAGAGCACAATGGTTGATATGATTATAGGGCCAGAGACTCAAAAGAAGAGGACAGTACAGAATTGAACTGGTTCACCAAGAGACAGGGAAAGGAGGAAAGCATGTTTAGTGCAGGGGTTGGCCCGGGAGAGAACTTAGGGGTCAAAGGATAGGAGGTCACATTGGGGACAAAGAATAGGGCTTGGTATTGGAAGATATAAAGAGAGATGGAATGACAATAGCTTGTGATTGGATAAGGGGATTTCAGAACTCAGGAACGTGGACTTCAGGAGCTGGGTTCCAAAAAAATAAGGTAGTCTACAGAATCAGATGCTGCAGAGGAGTTGAATTGGATGAGAACTGAGAGGATCATCAGATCTGACAACAAAGAGATCCTTTTGGCAGGTTCAATTGAATAATGAAGTCCAAAGCCATAATGCAGAGGACCTAGAAGACAGTGAAAGAAAAGGAAGTGGAGGTACTCAGTCTAGATGACTCTTTTCAAGTTTAGCTGAGAAGAGGAGAAGAGATATAGGGCAATAGTTAGTAGGATCAAGTAAGGATTTTTTAAGGATAGGGAGGCAGGCATGGGGGAAGAATGAACCAATAAATAGAGAGAGATTGGAGATTGGAGAGGGGGATGATAGCAGGGGCAATCTGCTAGAGAAGATGAGAGGAGATCAAAGATCCATGTTGATGGATGGGTCTTACAAGAAGAAGGGAAGAAGCCTTACAAGGAGAAGTGAGGGACAGATGTTAGGACAATGTGAAATGACAAGAGAAGAGGGAGCTTGTGGCCAAAATATTTCCATTGAAGTTTGAGGCAAGGTCCTCAGGTAAGAGGGTAGGTATGGGGAGTACCATGGAGAAGAGACAAGAAAAGGTTTAGAACAGCTGTTATGGTGAGTGGGATAGAAAATCGACTGTAGAGGGATAGAAGGATTGCCTTGTTGTAGTGAGGGCCCATTTAAGACTAAATAACATAATTTTATAGTGGACCCAATCAGTATGGTTTCATAACTTTCTTAACTTCCATTCAGCAGCCCATGAGAGAAAATGCAGCCAATAATGGTAAAGATCACAACGTCAGGAATACAACATCATCTATTGGGAGGCAGGATTCAGTGTCAGAAGATATAAGACAGGAATACTTCTAAAATGAAAAGAAGAGTGATCATTATAATAACGGCAAGCTCTGTGAGATGTCCACTGCACTTATTAACCCATGTTCATCTTTAATCTTTAATAATCAACTTTAGTGTTATTATCCTGCTATCCAGGAATGTGTTTGGATAGCTTCCTTTTAATTACTTAAATGACAATCTCCTTCTCATTCATCAAACCCTCACCCCAGTTCATTAAATTTTATTTGTTTAATATGCAGGTAAAGCTTCCTTTCACTGTAATAGTTACTAATATCTCTACATATTAAATCTCTTAATTTCCTAGGATTAAATAACGAAGAAAATTACCAAGTATACAATTTAACCAATAATAAAACAAAGATGTCTGTGACTGTAATATTTTAGTTGTGAGAACAATCATAACTAGTTACGTCAAACCCTCACTGCAGAGACTGATCACTTCTCTTGACTTCTGAAATTACAGTTCCACATCTTTTTAGTTGATTCAGGGTAACTTCTAAAGTGTCTCTGCAAGCATCCTCTTCATTATCATTGCAAGATAAAGGAAAACAATAGCTTTATAAAGAAAGGCACTATCTCCATCTTGTTTCTCTCTGTTCCCTCTTGAGATGGATGTGACAAGAAAAGGATCTTTTCTGTTCTCTTAAGCCCTCATTTTTTTTAAAAGAAATCAATTCTATTGACATCTGTTGTTTTTTATATTGCCCAAATTCTACCCATATCTTTCACCTCTCCTCTCCCAGATAAGCCCTCAGTCTTAATAGTCTTTCTCCAGACTCAGTTGTCATAAAATTCCTTTTATGTTTCTTCAAAAAATTATATTTGAGACTTCTAAAAAAACCACTTTATATTCTCTCTACAAGCTCCTCATAGAGCCTCATAAAGCAAAGTTACTTTCTCTCTCTCTCTCTCTCTCACCCTCTGACTCTCAAAGAACATTTATTTTTCAAAAGCAACTCTTAAAGAGACAGTAACAGTTTTTACAAACTTTGAGAGACTTTTAAAAGAGTCGTTACAGCTAAGCTAGAGCTCCGAAGGACAGAGTGGAAAAGGTAGAATGATGTGGAGTGAGGCATTAGGGATGTGTGGGGGAGACCACAACAGAGCATGTTGGGAGGTGGGAGAGAGGCCAAGGTTCTCTGGCATTTAGTAGTTCAAGATCATTGCCACAGGGAGAGTGAGGTGGGGTTTGCTAAGTATTGTGAAACAAGTTCAGGAAGAGAATCCATGAATGAGAATAATTCTGCTGATGAAAAATGATTAGAAGGCTCCAGGCCTCCACATGGGTAGCCCCTGAATCTCACCTTCATTGAAAAAAAAATAAAAGTAAACATAAGAAAAGAAAAAATTGAGGTCATTCTCATAGAGTTTCTCTTCTCCATTCCTCTTCTCACATTATTCAGACTTCTTCCTTCCCTACCTCCTCCTTCCAGAACTTCTCCTTGCCAAAGACAACCTATCTATCAACACAAGACCCTTGATCCTGTTCCCTTCTGTCTTCTTCAGAAGACTGCCCCAACTCTCTGTCTTAACTTTAATTTCTCTTTCTTTCCTGGTTCCTTTCCTGCTGTCTGTAAAAATACTCAGGTCTCCCCTCCAACTCCCATTCTTCACCACCCCCTACAACTAGCACCACTTAATCTGAACATCCTCACTAGCTAGGCTCCTATATCCCTCCTCTGCTTCTCAGATAAACTCTTTGAGAAAGCCACCCACACTAGATGCCTCCTCTTCCTCTCCTCTCACTCTCTTTTAAACCCTCTACAATCTGGCTTTTGACCTCTTCATTCAAATGAAAAATGGCCTTTCCAAAATTAGCAATGCTTTCTCAATCGCCAATTCTATTGAGAGCAATATTAAAGAAGCCCAGGAAGGAGAGTAGCAAGAAGGATGGCATGTTGACAGCATATTGGAGAAGTGTTATCCCCCACCCCCCAAAAATTTTCTCAAAATATTTTCATATTTCGTATTTTCATTATTTAAAAAAAACTGGAGGGGGCAGCTAGGTAACGCAGTGAATAGAGCACCAGCCCTGGAGTCAGGAGGACTTGAGTTCAAACCCAACCTCAGACACTTGACACTTACTAGCTGTGTGACCTTGGGCAAGTCACTTAACCCCAATTGCCTTGCCTTCCCCCCTCCAAAAAATAAATAAATAAACAAAAACTGGAAATAAGCTAACATGTCCAGTAACAAGGAGCCATTAAATTAATTAGGTCGTGGAGTAACATAACAGAATTAAATCTGAAAAGCATGAGAAATATAAAGGAACTTGGAAAGATTTTTATACAATAGTAAAACAAGCAAGCAGAAAAACCAGAGTGCACACTTACTTTTCTATAAGAAATTGACAATCCTGATGCAATGTCATAACATCTTTTCAGTCAGTCCTCTCGGACCACGAGATAACTTACTGAAAAGATGTTATGATGTTGCATGCTTTGAAATACTTGCATTTAAATAGAACAGTTGGAAAGCAAGCTTGGTTATTTGTGTTTATGATTTAAATTATTATTTTTTAAAATTTATTTATTTATTTTTAGTTTTCAACATTCACTTCCATAAGATTTTGAGTTCCAAATTTTCTCCCCATCTCTCCCCAATCCCCACTCCAAGACAGCATATTATATGATATAGGCTCTACATATACATTCATATTAAACATATTTTCACATTAGTCACATTCTAAAGAAGAATTAAAAAAAATTAAATGGGAGAAACCACAAGAAAGAAGAAACAAACAAAAAAAGAGAGAGAGAGCAAATAATATACTTCAATCTGCATTCAGACTCCATATTTCTTTTTCTGGATATGGACAGCATTTTCCATCATGAATCTTTTAGAGTTGTCTTGGATCCTTGCATTGTTTTAAATTATTTTAAAAAATTTTTTAAGAAGGAGGAAGTTGGTCAACAGCATTAGGTATAGTGATATAGGTAAATACGGACTGAGAAAAAGGCAATTAAAAGGTCATTAAGGACTCTGGAGAAAGGTGCCTCAGTAGAAAGGTAGAGTAGGAAGCTGTATTAGCAATTTTGATTTGAAGATCTTTCCCACCCATTAATAGGCCATGCGACACAGGAAGCCTAAGTTACATGGCGGCAGGAGCTTCCTGACAGGAAAAGAAAGTTATGTCACAGAAAATGAAGAGAAAGAGAGAGAATGAGAAAGACAATATGGCTGCTGGTGGCTGCTAAGGGCTATCCTCGTGACCGTTAGAACTGAACAGGTTGACATAGCTGTGCTGTGAGTTTGCTTTAGGGAGATCCTGGCAGGGTGTCGGAGAGGTTTTGGGATGTTGAGGCTCCATGTTGTGATTTTCTGTATTGAATGTTTTGGGTTCCTTGCTGTTATGATGAAGTGAACTGACCGGCTGTGGGAGCTGAGCATTTGGTTATGGGATATGGCTCTCTGGTGTCTGAATAAAGGTTATACTTCTACCTTCTATGCGGAGAGTCTCATATACTTTGCAATACAGAACTACACAGGCATATTCATGATTATCATTGATGTTGTGTTAATTGCCTTACTGTTTCAGAAGCCAGACTGTAAAACAGAAAGGAAGTGGAGATAGTTTGTATAGATAATTCTCTTTAGAAGTTTATAGTAAAGGAGAAGAGAGTTATAGGATAGAAAAGATGAAGAGGGAAGTGAGCAGAATCAGGAAAACACTGTATACAGGAGCAGCAATATTGTTTTAAGAACAACTTTGTGTGACTAAGTTTTTTTGACTATTATAAATACACAAATTAAAAATAAAGGTCAAAAGTTATTCCATACGTATGTCTATTTATCAGTTCTTTCCTCTGAGAAATAGAAGTATGTACAAAATAACTTTACATCTATATACCTATTTGTGTCTAATGGTAACCCTTGGGGGGGGCGTGGAGGAAAAAAGGAAAAAAAAGGACGTTTATACAATAGCTTTGTTGTATATTTAGAGGAATAGCAAGTTGTACATGGTAAACTTGCAATTTCAGGTCCAATCATCTTCTTTATTGTACTGTGTTATGGAAATGCTTGTGTTGTTCCATGAATTGAAAAGAAAATAATTTTCAAAAAAAGAGTTGAGGGTCCGTGGGAACAAATAAAAGGGATATATTTAGTATAGAGGAGCATGTTTGTTGGGAGACCAAGGGAGGAACTAATAGAAAAGAAAAGGTTAAAAATAAGAGAAAGAGAGAATGACAGATGAAACAAGGTCTTGGAAGGGAGGTCAAAGGCATAAACAGGGGTGGGGAAACTTCATCCACAACATTTAGCTGTAATCAAATAAGGTTGCATTCAAAAAACTTCAATTAGATATACTAAAAATGTACATTATTTTGTAAAAATCTAACTACTATATGCTTAATAATTTCAAAAAATGAAAACTATTTGTTAATTTTAAAGTTAACTAACCTTTTAATGACTTTGTTTCTTATTGGAAAAGATTTGACTATTTGGCTGCAGCATGGAGCTCCACAGTTTCAGTTGATGCTCTAGATAGGTATCAGTCCTTTGTGATTTGGATTAGGGTGGAGAATGTAGATTTGCAGCAATAAGTGGCTGAAGAACAAGAAAGCATTTTTCAGGCATGCTGCTGAAGGCATGAGTGTTCTACTGCATTTTTCTATGTTTCAGTTGGCTCTTCCTTAGCATCAAACAATGACTTTAAAATGTCATCTACTGAGAGCTCAATCAATTCCATCTGTAGTTCTTTAGGTGCCTTGATGATATCAACTAGAGAGGCTGAAATGTTAATTTGAGTGTTGTGTCATGTCATGATTCTCAAAGTATGTGAACCTTTTGTTGTATTCTCCAATTTATAGGTCTATAACAGCCGTGAATACACTTCAAATGACTTGCATATATCATCCTGCTCATTGATGACCTTTACTAACTGGGGAAAATGTTCATCCAAAATTTCCTTTTGAAGAAATAGTATTTTGAAAAAAGATAGCTTTTTCAAAATGCTTAGATTTTTTTTTCCATATATCATATATAGACTTAGTTTTACCTTGCAAAGAAATATTTAAGTTGTTTTGATTTGACATGATATCACACAGAAATGCAGCAGTCCTATAGAAATCTTCTTTTAATAATTCACTGATTTGCTGATTCTGTTCTTCACAAAATTTAACTATCTGTTCTCACAGTCATAAAATTTTGGCTAATACCTGTCCCTGTGATAGCCAACACACTTTGGAATTATATGACAAATCCACACTGAATACATCATCCTTCAACTTTAGCATATTATGAAACTGGAGATGCCATGTTGCATTTGCACAAATATAGTTAACAATACTTATAACTTGTTGCAAAGTGTCCCTCAAAATAGTAGCTTTAGCAAAGAGATTTTGCTGATGCAAAGAAATGAGAGCATCTGGATCTCTGAATTTTTTTAATCTTTTTTTTGTCTTTTATCTTTTTATCTATTTTATTATATCTTCATGTATTCCTGTCATGGAAGGTGTACCATCTATACATACACTCACTAAATTTACCAAATTCAGTCCAACTTCACTACATTTATCTTGAAAGTTGTTGAAGATATCTATTCCCCCAGTTATGGTCACAAGACTGCCCAAAGTGAGTAACTCTTCATAGCAAAGAAAATTTTATGT
>CM053627.1:213537510-213597604 GCA_028646595.1 Phalanger gymnotis | reverse complement strand
AAAAAAAAAATAAAAAAAATATAAAATAAAAAAAAAGTTTCATACAAAAAAAAATTTAAAAATTAAAAAAAAATTCTTGGTAAAAACAAACAAACAAAAAAAAGAACTTGCTAGTGATAAGACATTGTATGATTTAGTAAACCATGACAAAATCTAATCTGATTGGTCTTTCAGTAATTAGTTCATGTGGCAAAAATCCATTAAGATGTTATGGACCTAATCCAAGGGCCTGACTTGGAAAATGAACACTTCTGCCTCTTAATATTACCAGACAGAGACTTTGAACAGGAAAAGACATGATTTAAAATCTTTATAATTATTAATGCAATTTTACACATAAAATCCTTAATCCAATTGTATTAGAACTTATTCCTAAAACAACTCAAAGCTTGTATTTCATACTCAGAAACATCAGGAAGCCTATAGCTTAAATATTCAAGCCCTTAGATTTCCAACAGGTTAATCTTGGCTGATTCCTAAAACTTTACCACTCCAGTCATTTTTTCCTTCACTTTACATCTTTATTATGTACACACACATATTTACTCTATCTATACTATATATTCTATCTATCTATTGAGATACTTCAAGGGCCTCATCTTATATAGGAATATGTAACTATTAGCAAAGGGGCAGCAAGCCTAAGAATTCATTTTCTTAGTTGCTCAGGACATAGAATTGACCACAAATTCAGATCAAAGCAGTAGGATCTTTCATACTTGCATCCTATTACAGCAACTCAGGTGTTTTCATATTAATATGTTAAGTATTGGATTCAGTATTGCAATGACAAAACTGTAACTGTTCACCTGTCCTGATAACAGAAATTTCCTATGAAAGGAAAAAGTAGGGACATGGTTATAATGATATCTAGACTGTCCCTTTGAGAGAAGATCGATATGACATAAGCCACTACAGGAGAAAAACTTTCTTAGCTCTATTTGATTCCAGGCACAGCCAGTCATGTAACATATTATTAACAGGGTATCAAAAGCCAGGTTCAGAATTAACCAAGTAGAAAAGTTTCCTGTTCAGAAAAGAAATAGCACAGCAGGGAAACTGAGTCAAGAGGCTCATACCTTCACCTATACAAGGTCATCCCCTCAACTTTCCGAAACAGACATCCACCTGTAGCAGTTTTAAAACTGTACTCCCTTTGAGCAACACATGGCATTTTCCTTGAATGGTGGGCTACTGTTTAATGACACTTCAGATAATCATACCTGAAATCAAACTGAAAACAGTATCAAATTACAACCCCAAAAGATTTTACTCCAAATGGCGTAATTTCACTAATCACATCTTAGGGCTAAGTAATTATCTTTTTCATGTTGTAATGATAGTTAATGAGCAAATATAAGGACATTTCATTTATCTTTCATTTATAAATTAAGAGTAATCACATTCTGGAGTTTCATGCATACAGTGAATACCTTACAATCGACTTAAAACCCTTAGGAAAATTCTGGCCACTGGCCATTGTAAGTCTCAAGACATACATTACTATTAATCCCTCAGGTCTATTGTTACTAATATGGCTCAAAGATGTAACTTCAATATATATTATTTATTAAGAGAGACAATTTTCATAAGCGATAGTCAAATAATCTCAGATAAGACTCACTCTTTACTATATTATCCACTTTAAAGCAAATATATCCCATTAAACATTTAATAGTTTTTTTTACCACATTCTTTATGAACTAAATTCATATCTAACAGCTACCTGATTAAAAGCGAAGTTACTTTTCTAACATCATTTCTAATACAACTTCCCCAAATTTCACAATATAAGAAAAAAATTTTAGTAACACAATAACATATACAATATTATGCATTCAAAACATGATACAAAACTTATTACCAGTCAGATGACGTTGATTCAGTTTTGATGATGCAATGTTGTATTATGTAACTATATCATACCATATTGTAAACAAGTCATTACACACACATATTCCTGCCTGACGCATGTCGGACTTCCCAACAATGCAGACATACTTGTCTATCAACACACTTGTCTGCCAACACTTGGTTGTTAAGATCTGTCAACAGATGACCACTGATGGGTTATAATTTGCATTTTGTGCTTATATTTGGAAAATAATATAATCACTACAACTTTAACTCTGTCACATAACAGATGAAACATGTATGAACAATTTTTCAAAATTCTTTTCTTTCCTTATGCTTCCACTACCCCCATTCAATACCCACCCCACCCCTAGTTGCACCCACGGCTACTACCCACCCCCTGGATCATCCTAGCACCCCCCAGGGGGCAGTATGGCCCACTTTGGGAAACCTTTATACCCTCAACCTCCATTCACACTGTCAGTGCAAACTGACCAACTTTTTTTAGGTTTCTACCCATTTCCTCTCATCCCTACCTACTTAAACTTTCTCTCTTTTTTTAACAACCTTTCAGTGGACTTAGAGTAAAGCCTACTAATTTACCTAAATGATTAAAACCTGTTGAATCATCTCATACTGGTGTCTACAAACCAGGAGAAAAAGAGGAAAAAAAAATCCTTCCTTTTCTTATCTGTCTTTATCTCTACAATTTCCAATCCAGCCAGGGTTATGGAGACAGAAAGAAAAAAAATCTGCTTTCCCCCTTATCTCCCACTGAGAGTCTGAGCAATGGTCAGTGAGAGACAGATTTATTTAGAGATTTTATCAGACTCCCCCCACCCACCACCCACCCTTTCTGTTCCGTTTCACAGCAGCTTTTAATGGGTGAGATGTTTGACTTCAGCCTTCCCAAGAAGACACTACTAGTTTCCAGTCACTTCCCTCCTCTTGTCATTGTGAATATTTATTGCCATTATCCATAATAAGGTCCTAGCCCTGGCAAGGTGATGGGTGGGGTTGGTAGTCCCACCAGGTGGCTGTCTCCTCAGGGGCCTCTTTTTACTTTTCCATTAGGCAAATGTACGCTTGGCATCCAAACAACTTGGCCAGCTCCTTGTAGTTGTGCTCAGTGCATAGAGCTTGAGTGCTTGGCAGTTTAGTTCAAGTAAGGACTTCAGTGCCTGGTATTTTATCCTGCCAGGTGATCTTCAGAATCTTTCTAAGACAATTCAGATGGAAGCGATTCAGTTTCCTGGCATGGTGCTGGTAGACTGTCCAGGTTTCACAGGCATACAACAACGAGGTCAGTACCACAGCTCTGTAGACCTTCGGTTTGGTAGTCAGTCCAATACCACTTCTCTCCCATACTTTCCTTCAGAACCCCCCAAACACTGAGCTAGCTTTGATAATGCATGGGTCAACTTCATTATCCCTGGAAAGTATATTGCTAGGGTAAGTGAACTTAGCCACATCATTAAAAACTTCTCCATTTGCTATAATCAATGATTCCGGGTATGGGTGGTGTGGTGGCAGCTGATGGAGCACTTGTGTTTTCTTGGTGTTAATTGTTAGACCAAAATTGGCCCAAGCAGCAGAGAATCAATCCATGCTTTGTTGCTTCTCAGCTCCAGAGGCTGGATTGAATGCATAGTCATCTGCAAACAACAACAAAAAAGCATGTACCAACACTCCCTCCACTCTGGTCTTGGCTATTTTACGAAGAACTCACTCAAGGTACGTGCTCACATGGTGATCAGAAAAGCAATACAAGGAGGCTCTCAAAGTCCCCCTTAGATGAAAGTGATGTGCTCTATGTCTATGAGCAAAGCAGAATTTAGGGAGTTCAAAAGAAATGCAAGATGCACCTATTTAGAGAATCCACCCTAAATGTTCATATGTATTATTTGTGTCTGACCTGCGGTAGAGCATTCTGAGCTTGTATTGTTCTGATCAGCCACAGTCAGACATATTGTAACTTGACTCTAACATAGTGAGGTCATTTTGGTCCTCTTTGAAAACAGAGGGCAGCAACCAGTTCAGTTTCTAAACCCCTCTTTCCACTGCTTAATCCTGTCTCCTCCATCTTTTCTCTTAAGGGTATTTTGACAATGAGGGTAATTTCTGTTTCCAAGTTCCTCTCAATAGTACTAACAATCTGATTTTGCCTAGGCTATTGGTCTTTAAGTCTGATTTTTGGTATCCAACATCCTGTCTTTTATCTGGCTGAATTTTCTTCCCATAATTTTTGCAGGTACTACCTTGCCTCATCACTCAAATGTGGACATAACTGGCAGGATTTCCTCACCCTAAGCTCTGACAGCTGTCTACCCAGAAGTCAACTGGAGGCTTGGAGCTACCACTCCCTTGTGAAACTGGTATTTCCTTGCAAATAAGGGGACACTTCCATGCTTGCTCTGCCAGCCCATTTTCTTAGCTGTCTTTTCCACACACGCCTTCTCTTCCTCATGCACAAAAAAAGAAAATAAAATCAAGATTTGGCTTTGGGACCTATTTTTCCTTACATTTTTTTTTAACTTGGGGAGTTAAATTCTCTAATCGCTTCCGTCAACCATTACTAAGTTCATTCATAGAGAGACAAACACGATGAGTCTGAATATGAGTGTTTATTTCTCTCAAAGCTTGAGAAACATGCATATAGAGATTAGCATGGGAGCTCATCATGAGACAATGAACTTAATGATGGACAAAGAGGATTTCTACATCTTCAGAACAATTCCCTCTCGCCCCTCCCTCCCTTCCTGGCTCAGGATGCCTATGTCAGCCAGAATTATAGTCTCTATATGGTTAACCATGGTATGAGAAAGGAATTTCTTAAGTGAATAGGTTGTAAATACAATAAGACAGGAGTAGTGTTAACATGTCAATTGAAATTGTAGATCCAGGATATATGTTTCCTTTGCCATTAACATGACATAACATAGTATATGTCCATAAAATACTTAAGATAAGGAAAGTCCCATTATTCCAGGTAGTGTCTGGTCAAAGCATCTTGAACTTGATAGTCATTAACAGAAGAATGCTCTGGTCAGCTTCATCTGGCCTTGTAGTGTTGACACAGGAAGCGGCAGTTTGAGTTTACTCAGAGAGCAAGGCATGTCTGTTATGCCAGAACATTGCAAAGCATTATGGTAGATTAAGCTCAGAGTGGGCCACGATGCCTCTCTTGATTGGCCAATCCAGGTTCTAGGCCTTTCTCAGATTGTGGGGGTTCAAAATGGTTTGGGGAATGGTCTACATTTCAAAACTGACTGCTGGGGAAAATCTACTCCAGCCTGTGATAGGGCAAAAGTACTAGTGGGGGCTATGAGCATTCCCCAGGGAGAGCCTGCAGGTGAAGTGATACCTTTGGGGTTACCAAAACTGTTTAAAGAACCTCTTGGTTAGGGTTGCATCCTTATGAATCAGGCAAGCTCAAGAAAAATGAGACAAAAGGAGTTTTATTATAAGCACCCAAGGCAAAAACACTTTGTGTGCAGTTACCCCAGTCCTAATATGTGCATGTTTCTCAAGGGTATGTGCTAGTGCCCTGTCTCAGGTCCTCCCTTACCTATAAGCGGATTGTTGTATACTCAAAGGACAATCCCTATGAGCTACCTGGCACCTATAGAAAAGGACAAGGAGATGGGAAACAACAGGGTCACTGATTTTGCACAATACCATCATATCATCTGCAAAGAGTGATAGTTTTTGTTTCTTCATTGCCTATTTTTATTTATTCAATTTCTTTTTCTTTTCTTATTGCTATAGCTATCATTTCTAGTACAAAATTGAATAATACTGGTGATAATCAATATCCTTGCTTTCCCTCTGATCTTATCAGGAAGGCTTCTAGCTTATCCCCATTACAAATAATGCTTGCTCATGGTTTTATGTAGATACTACTTATCATTTCAAGAAGGCTCCATTTATTCCTATGCTGTGTTGTGTGTTTAATAGATATAAGATGTTATATTTTGTCAAAAGCTTTTTCTGCATCTATTGAGATAATCATGATTTCTGTTGTTGATCTGGTTGATTATGCTTACAGTTTTTCTAATATTGAACCAGCCCTGACTTCTGATATAAATCCTACCTGACCATAGTGTATAATCTTTGTGTTATATTGCTGAAATCTCCTTGTTATATTTTGTTTAAAATTTTCTGTTGGTACTCACTTAGTAAATTGGTCTACAGTCTTCTTCCTCTGTTTTTGCTCTCTCTGATTTAGGTATCAAAACATTTTTTGTGTCATAAGAGGAATTTGGAAGGACCCATTCTTCACCTATTTTTTTTCAATAAGTTCACATAGTATTGTGATTGATTATTCTTTAAATGTTTGATAGAATTCACGTGTAAATCCATCTAGTCATGTGGATTTTTTCTTAGGGAGCTCATTCGTGGCTTGCTCAATTTCTTTTTCTAAGATAGAGTTATTTAAGTATTCTATTTCTTCTTCTATTAATCTGAGAGATTTATATTTTTGTAAATATTCATCTATTTTACTTGTCAGTTTTATTGGCATATAACTGGGCAAAATAACTCCTACTAATTGCTCTAATTTCATCTTCATTGGTGGTATATTCATCATTTTCATTTTTGATGCTGGTAATTTGGTTGTTTTTTTTTTTAATCAAACTAACCAATGGTTTATTTATTTCATTCGGGTTTTTTCATAAAACCAGTTCCTAGATTTATTTAATAGTTCAATGGTTTTCTCAGTTTCCGTTTTACTAATCTCTCATTTGATTTTTCAGGATTTCTATTTTGGTGCTTAATTGGGGATTTTTAATATATTCTTTTTCTAGTTTTGTTTTGTTTTTTTACTTGTGTCCAATTCGTTGATCGGCTCTTTCTCTTTGATTGGTGTATGTGTTTAGAGATATAAATTTCCCACTAAGTACTGCTTTAGCTGCATCCCATAAATTTTGGTGTGTCATTTCATTATTGTCACTATCTTTAATGAAATTATTGTTTCTATGATTTGTTCTCTGATCCACCTGTCCTTTAGAATTAGTTTCAAAATAATTTTTAATCTATGCTTCCGTGGCCCTTTAGGGGCATGGCACACTGAAAAGTGTGCATTTAATATATCTGCTTTTCTGCATTTGCTTACAGGATTTTTACGCTTTAATACATGGTCAGTTTTTGCGATGGTGTCATGTACAGCTGAGAAAAATTCAATTTTCTCCAGTCATCTACATATCTAACAACTAAAATTCTATTCAAATCCTTAAATTCTGTCTTATTTATTTTATGTTCAGACTTGTCTAGCTCTGAGAAGAGAAAGTAACTCATTTAACTTTTGCTTTAGGATTTTGGATACTATGCCATTTCGTGCATATGTTTAGTATTGATATTAGTTCATTGTCTATGGTGCTTTTTAGTGGAATGCAGTTTTCCTGCTCATCTCTTTCAATTAGGTTTGTTTTTGCTTTTGCTTTGTTTGAGATCATGATTGCTACCCTTGCCTTTTTATTTCAACTGTAGCATAATAGATTCTGCTCCAGCCCCTTATTTTTAACTGTCTCTTTCAAGATTTTTCCTTTAAAAAAATTGTTTTAAACAACCAAGTTCTGCCTTTTCACTTTTCCACCCCAACCCCTCCCCACCAATTGAGAACACAAGTAAAGCAAAATCCAATTTAAGGATGTATAGTCAATTGAAACAAATCTCCTTATTGGCCATGCTCTCCTCTTCCCCCCCTCCCCCAATTTTTTTCTCACTCTGTATTCTGAGCCCTCCACCTCTCTATCAATGAATGTGTAGCATGTTTCATCATCCTCTGGAATCCTGGTTGGGTCATTATACTAATAAGAATTCAGTACAATAGTATTCCATCACATTTATACACCGTAACTTGTTTATCCATTTCCTAATTCATGGCCACTCCTTCAGATTTCCATCCTTTGCCACCTCAAAAAGAGGAGTATTTCTGTATATCCTTAATTTGTTTTCCTTAAGACTGACCTCTCCCTTAATAGACTCTCCCTCTAATTCTTCCTCCTTTCTCCCCTTTCTCTATTTTCCTGTAGAGTAAAATGGATTTTTTGTACTCACTTCTGTGAGTGTGTATCTGTGTCTGTGTCTATTTTTCCTTTTTTTGACCAGTTTAGATAACTGAGGTTTTTGGCTGTAATCCCAAATCCTTCCAGATAGTGGTGACTGCTAAATCACATGTGATACTAACTGTGGCTCCTTGGTACTTGAATTTTTTCCTTGTGTTTACTTGCAGTATTTTTTTTTTCTTTGACCTGGCAGCTCTGGATTTTAGCTATAATGTTCCTGGGAGTTTTCATTGTGGGGTTTCTTTCAAGAGGTGACCAGTGGCTTCTTTCTATTTCTGCTTTATCCTTTGGTTCTAAGGTATCTGGGCAATTTTCTTTTAAGATTTCTTGAAATGGAATGTTTGGGCTCTTTTTTTTTTTTTTTTTGTTCATGATCTTCAGATAGTCGAAATGATAAATTTTTCAGCCTTGATCTGTTTTCCAGGTCAGTTGTTTTCCTGTGAAATACATTGTCTTCCTTTTTTTAAGTCTTTTCACTTTGTTTTAATATTTCTTGTTGCCTCATGAAGTCATTGGCTTCTATTTGGTCCAATTTCATTTTTAGGGAATTTTTGCTTGGATAAGGTTTTGTATTTCTCGTAGCAAGCTATTAATTCTCTTACCAATTCTTTCTTCTATAGTTTTCATTTCTTTTCATTTTTTTCCTCAAGCACTCTCATTCCATTTATAAAAACATCTTCTGCCTTTTAAACTCTTGCTTCATCTCTTCCAGGAATTCTAATTGAGTTTGTCCTCAAGCTGTTTTTTTTTTCCCCCAGAGGTATTGCTTGTAGATGTTTTGGAGTCACTTTCTTCTGCATTTGTGTCTTGAGCATCCCTGCTACTATAACAGCTCATTACGGTAGAGTTATTTTTTTGGCTTGCCCATTCTTCCAAGGCTCTGAGGCTCTTCTGGAGGGAAGTTCTGGTCCTGGTCCTGCTGCTGCATTCTTGGAGTATTAAGCCACACCACTCCTGCTACTGGCTTCTGAACTTCCTCCTTTCTTTTTCTTTTTTTTAAAATTAATTAATTTTTAGTTTTCAACATTCACTTTTATAAGATTTTGAGTTCTAAAATTTCCCCTCTCCCTTCCCTTTCCCCTCCCCAAGACAGCATGCAATCTGATATAGGCTACACATGTACAATCATATTAAACATATTTCCACATTAGTCATGTTGTGAAAGAAGAATCAGAACAAAAGGGAAAAACCATGAGAAAGAAAAAAAGAAAATAGTGTGCTTCTATCTGCATCTAGACTCCATAGTTCTTTCTCTGAATGTGGATAGCATTTTCCATCGTGAGTCTTGTGTAATTGTCTTAGATCAATGCATTGCTGAGAAGAGCTAGATCTATCAGCAGGTCATTAAGCAATGTTGCTGTTATTACTGTGTACAAAGTTCTCCTGGTTCTGCTCAATTCACTCAGCATCAGTTCATATAAGTCTTTCCAGGCTTTTTTGAAGTTCACCTGCTCATCATTTCTTATGGAACAATAGTATTCCATTATATTCATATGCCACAACTTGTTCAGCCATTCCGTAGTTGATAAGCATCCCCTTAATTTCCAATTCTTTGCTACCATAAAGAGTTGCTATAAATATTTTTGTACATGTGGGTCTTTTTCCCTTTTTTATGAGCTCTTTGCGATACAGATCAAGTAGTAACTTCCTCCATTTTTGATACACTATCTAGGATCTCCCTACTCCCTCTTCCACCTTGGCTCTGGCTTCATCTTTTTCCTTTTAAAAAATATTATTTTTGATGCAACCAAGATTAGGAGGGAAGCAGAAAATTGGGAAAGAATTTTTACAACCAGTGTCTCTGATAAAGGCCTCATCTCTAAAATATACAGAGAACTGAGTCAAATTTATAAGAATATAAGTCATCCCCCAATTGATAAATGGTCAAAGGATATGAACAGGCAGTTTTCAGAGGAAGAAATTAAAGATAACTATAGTCATATGAAAAAATGCTCTAAATTACTATTGATTAGAGAAATGCAAATCAAAAAGACTCTTAGGTACCACATCTCTCCTGTCAGATTGGCTAACATGACAAAACAGGAAAATGATAAATGCTGGAGAAGATGTGGGAAAATTGGAACACTGTTACATTGTTGGTGGAGTTGTGAACTGATCCAGCCATTCTGGAGAGCAATTTGGAACTATGCCCAAAGGGCTATAAAAATGTGCATACCCTTTGACCCAGCAATACCACTTCTAGGGCTGTATCTCAAAGGGATCATACAAGTGGGAAAAGGACCCACATGTACAAAAATATTTATAGCGGCTCTTTTTGTGGTGGTAAAGGATTGGAAATCAAGGAGATGCCCATCAATTGGGGAATGGCTAAACAAGTTGTGGTATATGAATGTAATGAACACTATTGTGCTATAAGAAATGAGGAGGAGATGGACTTCACAATAACCTGGAAAGACTTGTGTGATCTGATGCTGAGTGAGGGGAGAACCAGGAGAACATTATACACGATTACAGACACACGTTCTATGTGATGGCTAACTTTGATAGACTGGGCTCTTCTCAGCAATACAAGGTACTAAGATGGCTCCAAAACACTCATGGGGCAGCTAGGTGGTGCAGTGAGTTGAGTACTAGCCCTGGAGTCAGGAAGCCCTGAGTTCAAATCCAGCCTCAGATACTTGACACACTTACTAGCTGCGTGACCTTGGGTAAGTCACTTAACCCCAATTGCCCTATCTTCCCCCCTCCAAAAAAAAAAACAAAACAAAAGACTCATGACGGAAAAAAAACTATCCATATCCAGAGAAGTAATTATGGAGTCTGAATGCAAACTAAGGCAAACTATTTGCTCTTTTTCTGTTTTGTTTCTTCTTTCTCATGGTTCATTCTCATGGTTATAATTCTTCTCCAAACTTGACTATTGTGTAAATAAGTTTCATGTGAAGGTATGTGTAGAACCTACATCAGATTACATGCTGTCTTGGGGGGAAGAGGGGAGGAGGAGGGGGAGAAAATTTGGAACTCAAAAACTTGTGGAACTGAATGTTGTAAACTAAAACTAAAAAAAAATTTAAATATATTATTTATGCATATTTATCACCTCTCCCTCTCCTCCTCCAATTGAATAAAAAATATTTTAAACCGTGATAACAAATATTCAGTCAAGTTAAACAAATCCTTATATTGGCCATGAACAAGAATTTATGTGATTCTACACTTTAAATTCACTTCTCTGGCAGGAGATGGAAGCTTTTATTTGCCTTCTGACCTCTGGACTCGAGGTTTATCATTGCATTGATGAGAGTTCTAGTTTTTCAAGGCTGTTTTTCTTTATAATGGTATCATTGTGTAAATCATTCTAGTTCATTCTACATCAGCTCATAGGTCTTCTCAGTTTCCTTTCAAACCATCCATTTCATCATGTCTTATGGCACAATATAATAGTCCATTGTGCGCATACATCTTAATTTGAGCATTCTCCAATAGGTGGGTACCCCCTTAGTTTCCAGTTTGGGGCTACTTTTAAAAAGCTGCTATGTTTTTGTAGATACGGGCCCTTTCCCTCTTTCTTTATTATCTTTCAGGGTATAGGTCTAGTAATTGTCAAAGGGTATGCACATTTTAGTAACTCTGGGCGTAGTTCTAAATTGCTTTCCACAATGACTGGATCATTTAATTTATAGCTCCAACACTGCAACTATGTACCTGATTTGCCCCAGCCCCTCCAACATATCATTTTCCTTCGGCCCTCTTTGTCAATCTGATAGGTATGAGGTGGAATCTGAGTTGCTTTGATTTAAAGCACTTTGGCATTGCTATGGGTTGCTTCATTTTCTTTTTTGAAGACTTTTTTTGAAGTCTTTTAACCATTTATCTATTAGGAAATGACTCAGTCTTAAAATCAGTTTGTTAAACATCTTGGATATAATATCTTTGGCAGAGAAACTTGTGAAGATTTTATCCCCAGTTACCTATTTCCCTAATTTTAACTGCATTAACTGTCCATTTTGTCTTCTATGATTCTCTCTATTGCTTGTTTGATCATTTAAACTCTACCCCTATCCACAGATCTGAAAGGAAAGGTGGTCTTTGTTCTTCTGCTTTGCTTATGATGTCACCTTACATCCAGGTCACATATCCATTTTGTTTTATCTTGGAATATAGTGGTAGATGTTAATCTATTCTAATTTTTTGCTAGACTTTTCCAGTCTTCCCACCAGTTTTTGCCAAATAGTAAGGCTTTACCCCAAAATAACTGGAGTCATCCCGGTTGAGTCCCAAGACCTAGAGGTAGGATCCCAGAAAAGAACTAATTCCTGAGGAGAATCATAAACTACAAGAAACAAGATGGTCACTAGAAGCAAAGTAGGCTAGGACTCAGCAGGCTGGGTTCAATCTAGCTTTGCTCTATATGTAGTCACACTTCTCTGAGACCCTGAGAGCCCATTTCTAAAGAGAGGAAGAACAACTCCTGCCTTTCTCCCTGTTAGGGTTGGTGTAAGCGCCTAGAGGCAGCGTCAGAATCAGAGTTTGGAGGGAACTCATCAGGTATCACTTCCTTAACAAAAGGTCATCAAAATGAGAAGTGATTTAAAAAAAAAAAAGGTAGAAGGTAGGTATCATAGACAACAAAAGTGATGGCTCTCTTCCCTTTCAACTTGAATGGCTGTGCACACATGGGAACTAGGCACCCTGGCTGGCATCCTGGGCCATGGATTAGGGCACAAAGAGCTACTTCCTATAGTCTCCCAAGAGGACCACAGAGGGGTGGGGAACTTTATGAGAAAGAATTCCAACTTCTATCACTTTCCTTCTACCCTTCCCCAGAAGCAAGCAGCAGGGTTCAAGCTAGCTTTACTGCCGCCACCAGGGAAAAGAAACCACAGCTAGAGGAACCAATGGTGGAGAAAGTGAATCTAGAAATTTGAATAGGGGGAAAATGCAGAATTGCCCAGAAGTCTAGGTTCTCTCTTTCCTCAGTGGACCTAAGCCTGCCCTCCTAGGGAAGGTTCAAGTAGCAAGACACCTCCAACTCAAGTCATTCGGCATGGGTCAGGTGAAGTCCAGGCCTTGCTGGAGAGCTACTTTCTTAGACAGAAAAGCACTTCCCACTGGAAGCCCTACAGGAAGGGCTAGGGAGGGTGAACATCAATTGCCACGAGCACCACACAGCTATTGCTGTCCATTAGAACATTTATTTCTCAGGGAGAAAAAAAAGTTTAAGACAGTCATATTATAGTAGGTAAAATTAACTTTTGTCTTCTTTACAAGCATAGATTTTTCTCTTTTTTTTAATTACCTCTCTTATACCATCTGATATAAACAATTCTAGAAAGCAAATAAAGTCACTTTCTACAATAAATAGAGCATCGTGTGCTTCTTCACAGCAGACTTGACAGTGACGCACAGGCCCGGTGCCACAGCAGGATCTGAGCCAATTCCCATTCTAAAAGATCATTTTAAAAAAGAGATAGAGACAGAGAGACAGAGAAAGGGGCAGGGGAGAGCCCCAAGATCTTAAAACACAGGTTTAGACACAGGTCACAAAGTCCACAGCTGACTGACTACCTGGGGAAAAGCATTGGCTCCTTTCAATAAAATGGCACTCACCATGTTGTGAGTTTAAAAGACCCAGCCACACAATTGGGGGATGGGGGGTGGACGGGGGGGACTTTCAAGAAGGGAAACAATAGGCCTGAATAATTTAGAACAATATCTTACAACTATGTACATCACGTCCTTCCCTATCCACACGGCTCTAGGCATTATATTATTATTTTACAAAAAACCCAAACCCCAGCCATCCTTTCAATGGTACAGACCTGTTCTGTTGGTTTACCCTTAAACTCTGGCTCATGTCCCAAATGTATAAGTAGTGGTGGGTGGGTATTTTGTTTGTTTTCTTCCCTTTTAAAAAGTCAACTGAGTAGAAATGGCAGTGATCTCCCCCCACGATTTCATTTCATCCAAAATTCCCCTATGAAAAATTTAAAACAATTAAAAAGAACGACAGGTTAAAAAGCAACGCAGTGCTTGGTGGTCTGCAACCAGGCCCTGTGACTTTGGTGCAAGAGTGGAGGGCGGAAACAGCTGGGGAGTGGGGGCAGAAGAGAACAGATGTCAACACTTCTGGTTGACATTCTCAGTTCACAGTTTTTTAGGGGTTGGGGAGGTGAGGGAGACACTGAAATGAAAGGTTTTTTTGCAGGGTTTTATCATCCCCTCCACCTGAGGATTCTGCTGCAGGAGTGACAGGGAGGAGCAAGGTTATGAAGAGCGGGAGAGGGACAGGAGGTACTGCTGGCACAATTTGAGGGTCCAGCAAGCAGGGACCCTATCCACAATGGAGGACGAAGTTGGCGAAAAGAGGAAAAAGGTGACTGGGGAAAGGGGAAGGGAGTATCAGGACAGACACAGCCAGAGGGCAACAAGAAACTTTTAACTGCTAATGACATCCAGTGTCTGAGGAGGGAAAGGTTCTTCCCTATCACGCTATTCTTCAGCCACAAAGCTAGAAAGTGAAGAAATCTATCACTGCAGCCTTGTCTATGCCCACAGGATGCTAAGACACCTGCGCTCTTAAGGACCAAATTAACAAGAAGTCTAACCCCAAGGCAGCATGTCTATTTCCTGATTCTGTTTCCCTGGGGGTGGACGTTGGGATTACAGATGTTGTACTAGTTTCTGTCCAGGGTCCTAGACAGAGCCACACCTGGTGACCCTGCCCTTTATAGCAGCCAGATCTATAGAGAAACTGGGACTTTAAAAAATAATTTAGTTTGGTGAGAATTTCTATCAATTTGGCACAAGAGAGTAAGCAAAGGAGCAAGTGTGAGCGAGTGAGAGAAGAGATGGGAGAGAGGAAATTTCACAGAACAAGTGACAGTGAGTGAGCAGCAGAGGGGGGTACACAAGAGGGGCTCAGCTGGATTCTCCATGGGACCCTAGTGTATCTACAGCACCTCTGGGATCGAGGTCAGATCCTGGCCCAGTCCGAGGTACAGTGGGGGTGGGGGCGGCAGCAGCCCCTTGGGAACTGAGCCCAGGAGACATCCTCCACAGCAGGGCCTGCATCCAGCTTCTGTCCCTGCCTCTAGCCGGCTCCTCAGTAAATCATCCTCTGAAGGAGCTCAGCTAGAAATTTTTGGCACGATAGGACCGACCATGGGAGTCATGCTGTTGTCCACGACACGGCATTTCCCCATGGACTCTTCGGGCTCCAGCCCCCTATCCTCCACAGCACCAGGGAGAGGCTGTCTGCCATTCGTCCCACCATGGGGAGGGCAGGGTTCCCCACTCCAGGATCAGAGGCAAAGGCAGGCAGGCCACATCCCGCTCCCTTACAGGTAACCAGAGGTGACAAAAGGATGGTGGCCCCGAACCCGGCTCAAGTGGATCATGGCACGGTCATAGGCCACTTGCACAGACTTGCGAATGCTGGTCTTGCGGCCCTCCAGCATCTTCAATTTGTCCACGGTGTCTTCTACTCCTAGGGGGAGGACTTTGTCCCGAGGAAGCCATTGCCTGCAACCCAAACACAAGACCAGCCCTGCTTACCAGGAAGCCCAGGCCACAAGTAGGTAGGCACCTTGATGAATATTCCCTCTAAGCCCTTTTTAATTTGGAAGGGCATCACTGTTTTTTAAGAGTATCTATCAGTATGAACTGTCTTTACTACTGCTCCCATGGTTATCAATGCTTGGTTACTCAATCATCTCCCTTCATATTTCTCCTATCCTTTCTAATCTACAGCCCCAATCCCAGGAAAGCAGGACAAAGAGATTGAGCCCCACGAAGCCAGAGTGAGAGGTAAAGGATGGGGTTTGGTGAGAGACAGAACCTTGCTGAGATGAAATGAAGAAAGACAAACCCTGAGGAGTGTCTCAGAAGAGGTTTCCAAAACAGAATCAAAAACAAACAAAAAATAGCCAGAGCGATGAGTGATATGTGTCCAGTGGTATGGGACTGAAGACAATTGAACCTAGCTTGTTCCTAAAGCCTTTGGGGGGGTGGGGGGCAGCTAGGTGGTACAGTGAGTACAGCACCAGCCCTGTAGTCAGGAAGACCTGAATTCAGATCAGGCCTCAAACACTTGACACATTTACTAGCTGCGTGACCTAACCCCAACTGCCTTGCCTTCCCTGCTCCAAAAAAAAAAAAAAGGTCTTTAAGGGATTAAATCTGTTTGGAGAGTTGTTAATGGCCAGACCTGGAGACCCATCTGGCCGGGCCTAGCTATCTTAAAAGGTCCATCTGCCCTTAGTTCTGACAAGCAGGGCTGGCCCTAGGGTTTGGCCCCAGCAAGCAGGCTCCACAGTACTGCAGAAATCATGTGGCTAAAGCAACAAAGGGACTGAGAGTGTCAAAAGGACAAGAAGTCGGTACCTCCAAGAACATGGCAGCACCAAAAAAGATTTAAGTCGTTCACAGCCTCCCCCTGCTCTTCTCATCACGAAGGTGATGTGGAAGGGACAGAGGCTGAATGCCCAGGTCACTACTATTAGGCCAGTTTCCAAAAGCTAAGAGAAAAAGGTCATTCAGGCCCATGAGCAACACCCATGAGAAGCACTCCAGACTCTAAATTCAAAATGTTTAAGGCATTTAACTAGCTGCTCAATCTTGCCTCTTTGGAAATCCAAGTGTCAGGGGAAAAGATGCAGGGAAAATATACTTGAGAAGGGGGAGAGAGAAGGCCATGAGTACCCACTCACCAGGTCCGCTTGTTGTCAAAGAAGAGGACAAGGAAGAGTTTCTCTCCAGCCTCCACTTGCTTCTGCTCCCCCAACTTCAGCACATCCAGTGGTGGGACAGGAATAGGCACACCGTTGTGCAGAAGGCCCTCGCGGGGCATCTTGGGATCAATAATCTGGGAAGAAACAAACAAACGCCATCCCGGTAAGAAGAGAAATGGTGTCGGCAAGTCTTCTCATACAAGGGACGAAGCTTAGTTTTTCAACTCCAAAGCTGTCCTTCAAAGAGTTTTAACCCCTGCCCACAATTACACTTACAGAGGCCTCAGCGACTTTATCTGCCCTGTTCCTCATTGCCCTAAAAAGGGAATCCTGAACAAATTCCCTTTGAGTGCTCAGCCTTCTAAACCTCTTTTGACCCCCTCTGCATGAGCCTGCTCCCTGAGAAGTATTCCATATAGTACAAAGGGATATTTTGGGGAAGTTCCTTAATGTGGGGGCTCATGACTGAATGAGTCTGCTCTCGCCGATGTGAGGTAAACAAGCTGTCCTCTTTATTTCTTATATTCACTTGGGCAAAAAGAGTCAGGACCAGTCTCTCCTGTCCTTTTTTTCCTTTAAATTATCACAATTCATTTCAGATGTCTCCTGTGAGCTAAGGCATCTCAGACACATGAAGGCCTTATTTGTGTAGCAGAGGTGGGTGGCCATGTGCCAGATGATGGGTTAATGCTACATTTGACTTAACACTATCATGAGAAATCTATTTCATAGACATATATTCACCTACATCAGTGTATCAATCTTCCCCGTTAAGGATCTCAATTGTTTTGACCTCAACAACCTCAACAATCTTGGTCAAAACAACATTAGGGACAGAAGACATTTGGAGCTCCAAAAAAGGACTTTATTTGCTCATACAGAAGGTCCAGTTTACAGGGCTGAGAATCAGAGGGCTAATAGAAAGGAGGTTGTTAAGAACAGAGTTAATGCAAAGAAATGAGTCACTGGAAATCCCCCCAACATAATGTAAGACCTTCCTCAAGGGCAGGGGCTGTTTTTATTTTTGTTTTTGTATCCCAATGTCTAATGTAGAGCCTTGCACATAGGAGACATTTAATAAATGTGCAGACATCTTATCCTCCCCACCTCCCCATAAAGCGCATCGTCACATTGGTCCTAAGCCTAACCCTAGCATCTTCAGAGCAGAAATCCTTTAGGTTTGTTTGGCATTTTTCCACTTCTCAAGGTCCTCTCACATCTGGGTTCTTTTTTAACAAGTTTACCCTGAAGTAACTCCCTATTTTGCAGATGAGTAAATGGGAGACTCAGACAGCTGATGAGAGGCAATGGGCTTATTAAACAGCTAGTTAGCGACAGAACCAGGTCTCCTCTGTCTCTTCCTCAAGTGATTTTTCACTTGACCAAGACAGCCGCCGCCGCCTCCTCCTCACACACTGCTCTGCCACCTCCAGAGACTGAGAACACTGGCCACTATTCTCTGTACAATAAGCCCATAGGGGCCTGGACAACCTGACTGAGAGAATCTCCAGAGACCAATCTTTTCTCAGAAACTGCTCCTCACTCACTTCTCTACTCTCTCTCAATTGCCACCCCTCGGAGGAGACCGGCAATGATTTCTCTCAGGAGAACTGGCCACACGCCCAATTGGACATTCATTCTAAGCCACGCTTCTCAGGTGAACCCCGATGTGTGCAAGACCCCAGAGGACAGAACATGATTTAGATGACTGATTTGTATTAGAATTCCTCACATAAAGATCGCAGGAGAAGGTGTGCGCTGCACTCTTTGGTTTACGCTCCAAAACGAGTGACTTGTTTTGATTGGGCTTAGAGGATTTGCAAATGGATAGCTCAAAAATCTGTCCCACGTATACAATCAAAAAGAGAAAATCTGCTATTGCTACATTGTCTTTTCAAACTTCTTAAGAAGCAAAATATTGTATTGGCCCTTTTTCATCTTCCATGAAGTCACTGGCCTTCAAGCCCGTTCTTCAAATGTCACAAGTTTTGGAAGGCTTATTACAAGGCCTTTGGCCCTGCTCACACCTCACTCTCCTCTAACCCTGGACCCCTAGTGGCCACAGTTAATAACAACAGATGCAAACTACTGATTCTGTACCTGGCACAAATATGCTAAATTTCTTATTCCACGCTTGGCTGTGTAGCCAGGGAGGTCTGGACTAGAAACCTATCAAACAACATCTGGTAAGTGCCTACTATGTGCCAGGCACTACGCTAAGTGTGGGAATCAGAGGTTCTGATTCTGCGTTGGCCACTCTCTTGCTTTGGGACATTCAAAGTAGATCACTTTACCTCTCTGAAAGCACACCTGTTTTTTCATCTGCCTACTTAATTCCCAGTACTGCTGGTGCGGGTCAACTAAGAACTGCTGTGGAAGAGCCTTGAACAGTGGGGAACATGCAGGAGTGCCCAGACACTGAAACACAAAAGCCTCTGAGCTCATTTCACAATGGACACTTTACTAGTCTGAGGCACTCCAGACTGGGGTATAAGCTTTCTTTGGTGACCAAGGTCCCAAGTCATAGTTGTTTTTATGAGATAAAAATCCCAAGGGCAGAAAGAACCTGGGGCAGGGACTCACCAAGGCAGGGTAGGAAGGATAGCCTCGGCACTTGGCCCACACCAGCTCCAGGGGCTCCAGGTCTGCATTATCTTCCAAAGGCATCAGGAGGCTTCTGCCTAGGGGTTGGGGGTAGGGTTGAAGAGAAGGGGCAGAGACAGCTGACTCAAAATGACACTCAGATTCCACCCCACCCCTGCTCTCTGAGGTGGCCTGTGGAGCCTGGCAGTTTCCAAGTAAGATTTCTCCCCTCCCCTGAAGTTCTTTATTAAAAGAAATTCCTTTAAGGTCTGAGACCCAGTCCAACTCGGCAAACCACCCACAAAGGTGCCCCAATTGGTCAGGGAGAATTTAATTGTTTCACCACTGCAGGGAAAAGAAAGAGCTTACTGGAAAAGCTAAGCAACCTCTCCATTACCCCCACTCCATGATCCCAGTCTAGATTCTCATCAGCACAGTGGCTCAGCACCTCTTTATCTGCAAAGCGTTCACAGTAGTGGCTGGGTGTTGCCAGGAGATAGAAGCCCGTGTGTAGGAGGCACCAAACTGACTCGCAAATGGACTCTTGGTATGGCATCACCCTGCCCATCTCCCCAGGGAGCTCAGGTGGTTGCTACAGGGTAGGGACAGGCCAAGCAAGCCAGAGGTTGGTGTTTGTGTCTAGGACAGGGAGAACCTTAAAGTACTTATTGCCAGGTCTCGCGGCACATTATTTATTATTTGCACATCCTGTCCATAAATACTGGCATCAGGTTGTTGGAAAAGAAACCCCAGAGAAAGCATAGGATGGGTTTAACAACTCCTATTGTGCTCTGACAATGCAGTATCACATGTGGAAAGGACAGGTTCTTTCTCACCTCCCACTTCTATTAGTGCTCATACTCAACAGGAAAATGGAGCAAAGCTCCAGAGAGGAGCAGGGGTTTTTTTTAGACCCCTGCTTCTGTTCTTCACCTCTTGGCCATCTGAACCCTCTAATTTAGGGTAAGGGGGATTTACAAACCTACCCATTTTTATTCTTTTTTGAGGAATCCACTTAAAATTCTGACAGAATCAAAGACTGATGGAGTAGAAAGGACCTTAGGAATCAACAAATGAAACCTTTCCCTGAAACAACAGCTCTTGTGATAGGAACTATCTCCCAAAGCAGTTCAGTCCTTTTAGGAATCACGAAGTGCTTCCTATGTCAAACTAAAATCTGGCTTCCCTACAATGTCCGCTTATTGGTCCTAGTTGTATCCTGTGGGGCCAAACAGAATAATCTAATCCTTCCACGTAACAAACTACCAGATATTTGAATATTACAACCATATCCTCACCTAATGCTTATCTTTTCCAGGCTAAGCAGCAGTTCCTTTAACTTCCCATAGCTTTCGTTTCGGTTTTCCTTCTCTGAAAAGCTCTAGCTTGTCAACGTTCCCCTTAAAATGTGGCACCCGGAAGAAAACTACTAGTTAGTGGTTCTAAAAGGATAAGGAAGGATCGTTGAAAGCACTGGCTAAAATTCAATTTGAAGATAATGACATAGAATTGTACATGCTCTACTCTCTTCTCTCAAATCACGAAGAGCTGGAGAGCAGGTTGTACTGCAGTGAGCTGGGACTAAGGACACTTCTCTCCAAAGCGGAAGAATGAAGTTCGGGTGGCTAATTTCCCAGGGTTCGTACAGCAACATGGGCCCTCAGAAGAGCCTACCACCGCAGAAGCCGACTCCTCAGATCTGGCCCAAATCAGGAGTCTCACCTGAACTGCTGTAGTCTGAGTCTCCATTGACCCCTTCCAGAAAAGGGACTCGAGAGAGAGCTGGTTTCCCACGGCTCCGTTTTGGAGGAGTCAGACCACTGCGTAGACAAGAGCAAAGAGAGCAAAGCGCACCGTGACAAACCAACAATGAAGATGTTTCGTGCTTCTGACAGGTGACTCATAATCACCCTCATTCTTTAATGTATTTCATTCTTCTATACAGTAACACACTGAACTGCAAGAAAATTGCTGGAGGGCCAATACGCCTAAAACCCATGAAAATCCAAAACAAGAAGCCCTGGACCTGGAAGGGACCTCGAGAAATAATTTTGCTCATTCCTTAGTCTCTAGGCAAATGAAAAAGTGCTGATGATTCCACGGCCTTCTCTAGAGCCTCATTGTTTTTGCTGACTGACTAGAACTACTGCTATTCAAGTTACTTTCTGTTAGATAATGGATGAAAATAAAAATATATTTGAGTTTTCAGATTCCAAAAAGAAATTAAAGAGATATTCTGCTTCAATAAGACCAGCTTTTTTAAAGCTAAAAAGCAGGTCCACAAAATATGTGCAGATAAAGATTTATCCAGAGTGGTTGGATAACACTTAACTAAGAGGCAATGTGGAATGATGAAAAGAGCTCTGGACTTTGAATTAAGAGAAGATCTGAAGATCCGAACTTTAGTTATACGACTTGAGCAAGTCAGTTCCCATTTTTAGGCCAGTCTGATGCACAAAAATGAGAGGTTTAGTCTGCCTGATTTCTAAAATCTCTTCCAGCTCCTGACATTAATGGCTCTATAATTCTAACCATGATATTTAAGCAATGACATAAAGTAAATACATTGTGGACAAATGGATAGATCTAGAGTCAGAAAGCCCGGAGTTCCAAGTTCTGCCCCACACCCTTACTCGTTGTGGGGCTCTGGGCAAGTCACTTGCTCTATATCTACCTCCATTTCTACCTCAATCTGTCAAATGAGGATAATAATAGCATCTGCCTTCCCAGGGTTACTATGCGGATCACATGAGATAATGCTCGTAAAGCACTTTGCAAATCTCAAGAGTGCCATATAAATGCTAACTATTATTAGCTATTATAACAAATTTGAATCCTTCAAGGACCAGGATTTGTAGTTTATGCTAAAATTCAAGCCAATTAGATTCACATGCCAAAAACCTCTGTCCCGTAATAAGACCGCATCCCTCCAATCACTTTGCAAATGGAACCAGGTAAAGTAACATGACAACTCACTAAAAATCCATCTGGAAAAATATCCATTCTAAACACCAAAACCCTCTAGGATCACTTTCACATCCTTCATTATCAAGAGAGGATGACTTAGACATTGACATTGAGATCTGTGATCTCACTAATATGGATATTCCCTTCATCAACAAATATCACACCCCATCCCTGTTGACTATGTTATTTTAGGCCACATTCTCCTCTAAGCTGTCCACAAAAAGACCACTCATCAAACCTCAAGCTTTGCTCTACATCTGAGACACTGTGTGGATACCAACTGAGCACGTGAATTGTTGAACAATTCTCCCTCAATGGCATCCTTTAGGCCCCTCCTCTTGCACATTTCTTCACTGGTAATGGGGTGCACCCCACACCTCATAGGGTGATGGTCACCCCATGCTTCAATTTGGATTCTTCAATTTATGAAGCAATACTGGGATTAAAAAGATGGGCCTTGGTTTCAGGGAGAACTTTGCATTAAAACTTTGCAATCCCCCAAAGGTAATCCTCTTCAACTCTAGACCCAACTCATTTTCCAAGTATAGTGTCTATCTAACACATACAGACATATACTCTCACACACACGTATTTACATACACATGTAACATATATTAACATTATTTAACATAGAAAAATTTATATGTATATAAAATATACACATAATGGCTTCTCTGATTTTTGGTTAAGATTCCAAACATTTATCAAAATAAAGAAATAATCATTCTTAGAAGTTTCACATTTGTTACATCCTCTAATCAAGGAAAATATATTAAGTAGATTTTCAGAATGAAGAAATAGAACATGAGTTCCAACCATTTCACACAGCAACGTAGTATTGCAGAATTTCTGGGAACGGTGCAGTTCTCCTAGGAGTACATATGTTGTATGGAAAAAGGAGGACTTCTTTGTATTTCTTTAACTCTAGGTTCCTCAGTAAGTGGTTTTTCCTCTGTAACCTATGCTTGTGGCTTTCCTTCAAGGCATGGAAGAGCACACTGTGCTACCAAGAAAGGCAAAAAAAACCAAAACCCAAAAACTCTTGTGTTTCAACAAGTGTGCAGTGTGCATTCTTCAGTCTGTTGCTTTTTCTTTTCTTCTCTAGACTTTGCCTGGGAGAGGAGGCCAAAAAGGAAGACTATGACAGGACCCAAATCTTCACCATATTGGAGAGTGCTACCAACTCAAAGAAATGAGAGATCGAGTTGCAAACTTTGAGGCAGGAAGAACAACAAAAACTTTAGAGCAGTGCTTCTAAGAATCAAGCTACTGCTAGTGTAGATAAATGGAAAAAATCATTTTCTACATGGAGAGGTGAGAAGACTGATGGTCAGGAAAAAAATGTAATTTGAGAAATACGTAGAAAGAGAACATCCATCTCAGCAAGAGCCCATAGGCAGTGGAATCTGAATGGCAAGAAAAAGGTTAAAGACCAACAAGGTGAAGTCACTTAAGAGTCACAACTGCTGACTATCCTATCACCAATAGGCAAAGACCAAGAACCCTGGCAGTATCAGCAACTCCACAGACCACTTGGTCCTGCTCCCATCACAGCCGAACCCTCATGGCCATCATCAGGGAAGGCAACTCCTGTAGAGAAGGCACCAGCCATCTCCACCAAGTGTCAATCAACTGCCATATGAAGGGTAGACATATGAGCCTAGTTAAAATAGTAAGGCACCCTGGGAGAGATGTAGGAGGCAGGATGGCCAGGCAGGTCAATCCACCAGCTCCCCTCAAACCCTAATGGAATTAGTTCAGGACACTGAACCTAAGAACCTTGGGAATGGCAATGCTATTTGGGTACTAATGAAGCAGTGCCCAAAGTCATCATCCTAGGAAGAAACAACTGCTCCTAAAGGTGCTGCAGTTACATCTACTGAAGATCCAAAGTGAAAGTTCTTGTCACCAAAGTCTTTAGCACCATCAAACAGTTTAACATTATAACAAAACGACATTAAGGCAACACGATCTGCTTTGCTGCTGTACCCTGAGGACTATGGAACTTTTCCAAATGACTTGCAGCTGAAACCTACACATCTCTTTTCCCCACTAGAATGTCAGCACCCGGAAAGCAGGTATTGTATTAATTTTCTATTTGTGTCCCCAGTGCCAAATAGTGCTTTGCGTATAATAATAAATGCCTCATTCATTCGTTGGAATGTGACCATCACTGAGAAGCTCCTGACGTAGGCAGCTTAAAACCAAAACTATAGAGTAAAGTCTTTTAGAACAGATGCTGATGAAAATAAACATGTCTTAGAACTTTTGAGAGGTCTTTGACAAGAAGATGAGTTGCATAAAACTGAGAAACTGAAAACAGTTATGATCTAAGTTCTTGTTATTTGGTATTGTTAACCCATTTGTTACAAAATGGCAAAGGAAAGTACAACTTGTCTGCATTGTTTTTGTGAAAAAAGGCTCAAAGTTTGTTGTGTTTTCAAACCAGGTGTAATGCTCATTAATTTCTATCCAGAATAGAAAATTGTTTCTCCGTATCTTATGGACAGGTGGAATATCCTGCATTGGGAATCGAAAATTAGTTCTAGCTCACGGTATACGCAACTAGTCAGTACCAAGATATTTATGACATAGAAACAAAAAGTATTTTCTAATCCAACTATTAATATTCTAAGCAACTTGTTATTTCATTTTGTTAAGTGAAACTGAGATTAGGAGCCCCAATCCCATTTAACAAATGTCATCGAGGCGATTTCTGATTGAGCTAGTCCATTAGCTATCTGCACATATAAAACATAATTGATTTTTAAATTTTTGTGAAATATATACACATCAAGCCCTCCCACACTAATGAAACAGCTCTATGAGTCTTCCATTCAAGTATAACCTAGGCTGGACAATAGATATTATTCAGCCACTTGGTACCTCCAGCATGGACAGTTAAGACAAATTTTATAATGGTTATAGATCTCATTTAGGATACTCTACAAGATTCTAGGCCTTGATATAGTCTGTAGTGCATTATCCACAAAAAGAGCATCTAGTAGACCTCTCCATCTTTAGGGAAACCCTCTTCCACTTGGATTCTTTGGTGGACATCCTCCACAAGGGTAGCAAATACTTTTGTTGAGTAGACATTGCCCTGTTTTATGTGCCTCTTGTAATCAGACAAAGTTGATATAGTTTTCAAAGAACATTGTTGAATTTCCAGATATGAATGTCAAGAGAAATTTTTAGGTGGAATTTTGCTATATCAAATTAAATATTTTGCTGTCAAACACAAGGAGATCTTGTATTCTTTCTACCTATGTCAACTGTATGACAGCAAAGATTTGGTCTGCTATAGATTATCATTTGTGAAAGTCTCCCTATTCCTTTCTCAAAGATGACCTTGATATATGTGTATATGTGTAGGTTTCATAAAAATGTTTACAAAGATGAGAAAAGAAAGAGATAGACTGGTATTCATTAATATTTTCTTGGTCAAACCATGATTCCAGGGCACCTACAATGAAATACGCTACCTACACCTCTTGACAGAGAGAAATAATGGCCTCATGGTACAGATTGAAAGAGATAAATATTTCCGGATAAGAGCAATACGGGAATTTGTTTTGCTCAATTATGCATATGAGTTTCATTTTTTTTTTTCAAATAAAGAGATGTGGAGAGGAAAGATTTTTGTTAACTGAAAAAATTAAAATTCAATTTTTAAAATATTTTCCTGGTCACGTTACTCTGACAACAGTAAGGTCCAATCCCTCCCCACTCCCCACCTCACCCCCAAAGCTTTGGTACTCTCCCCTTTGAGATATGTTGAAAATTCAACTCCTCAAAATTATATCACCTCCAGAAAGGACCGCCTTTAATATACTTAATCTAGTACATATCTGTTCTTTCCATCTTTGTTTTCTTTAGTACCATTTCTACTTCTTCATGCAGCACATGAAGGCTGCAATGTTGAGGCCAAATGTGGTAGTTCTACTTTTACTGATGGAGAAAAGAGTTTAAAATCTTTCCAGAGCTTTCCCATTTTTTATCTGTTCATTGTCCTTCCAGTTCGATCCTTAAATTCTCTTGGAGTGATCATAATTAGTTTGGGCTCTTTGTTACCAAACTTTTTGAAAAGTTTTCCCCTCTACTAATTCCTTTTTTACGAGCTGATATTATTAATAAATATCTACTGTCCTCTTTCCTCTATTAAATTTTTCAAATGACTTTATAAATTGCTGCTATCCTTGGCTGTTATCTCTCTCCATTTAGCAAGGAGGATCAAGTGTTTGCTGGCTGAAATAATTTATAAGCCTCTTTTGGATCTCCAGTGTGTCAATTTATTTGCATATTTAAACTTCTTTAGGAAATAATAACATGTCGATATCTGTTCTTTTATCCATTTCCCATTCCTTGGTGTCAGTTTAAATAGGTCAGCTTAGATTTGTCTCAATTGCATGCCATATTTTGTTTTTATTACTTCTTTTAGTTTGGTACCAGTTTTGAACTTCACTCTTAACAAATTGGTGGTCTATTACAGAGATAACAGATTCAGAACATGGAGATTCCACATTAGCAATTAGGTGTTTAACTGATCTTATTTTTTTGTGAGGTTATTTGGTGTATACCACGTCCAGAGCCTTCCACTTCTCTTTCCTCAGAGGCATGAGGCTTCTGTCAACAAATCTTTGGACTCTTTGTTTTATTCTTGAGCCATTTTTTTCCAATATATTTTTCACCATGCTCCTCCTGTCCACTTTTGCACTGAAATCACAGAGTATTCGTATATAGGGTATCTTTAAGGTCTTGGTGTAATTTTAAGCTGCAAAAGTTTAAAAACTTTGGGAATATCCTCTATGTGTTGATTTAATTTGGCTGGCTTACCTGAGCTACAATTAGTTACGTGATGACCTTTTGCAAATGCTTTTCATGGACAATGCAATGAGATGACCAAATATTCTAAGGTAGTAACAACTCCTGTCGCCCTAAGACACACAATTAAACCAACTTTCCCGTCATTGTTTTACTTGCCTCTCCAAGAAGAGCCTGTAAGCCACCCTTAGTACGTGAACTCCTTGATGGCAGGGGCTGTGTTTTTTCTACGTTTCCCCAGAACCTGGTATTATGCCTAGCACATAGCAGATACTTGTTGATTGAGCCTTACATTTAGCTGGTAACGTTTGTTTTTTTTTTTTTGCCTTTGGGTTCCATTATAGCTGGAACGGCAAATTTGATAATTCAGTTCTTCCAGGATTTATGTTCTACTTTGTGGTCCTTAGATAAGTTTTGCAATTAGAATACAAATCACTCACATTTACAGACAATCTAAAATTTATGATATTTAGGATCCTCTGCCTCTTTTATGCTATTCCGCCACTATCGTTACATGAAGTAGAACAGGACCCCAGAAGGATGAGGGTCATTTTGTGTTATTTTGGGTTTTTGTTGCTGTGGTCAAAGAATTCATCACCAAGTGGTCAGATCATCAAGAGCTGATGATCCTCTTGATACTTAACCAGTCTGGTCAGAGCGCATTTAGGGTTAAACTACTCGAAGGCTCTCATTTTAAAGGAAATTGAGGCACAGAGAGGGGAAGGTCACATAGGCAATAAATGACAGAACTGGGATTGTAAAATCTCTTACCCTAGAAACTTCCATGGGGATTAACAACCATCTGTCCAATATGGTTTAAAAATCTGCCTGCCAATTCAATTCACTTGCTACACCAGAAGAATAAGTTTCTTTGCAAAGTCTAGGTTTCTGTTACTTTAAGGTACATTCATTTTGTGTACTGTTGTTCAGTTATTTTCCATTCATATCTGACTTCTCGTGACCCCATTTGGGGTTTTCTTGGCAAAGATACTGGAGTGGTGTGCCATTTCCTTCTCCCAATTTTACAGATGAGGAAACTGGGGCAAAGAGAAGGAAGCAACTTGCCCAGGGTCACACCAACTATTAAGTATCTGAGGCCAGATTTGAACCCATAGAGAAGTGTTCCTGACTCCAGGCCCAGCAGTCTACCCACTGCACCATCTAGCTGCCCTTTTATGTACTACTGCTAGCCAAAAAAATTACCTAAGTTTTTGAATTTATCTAAACTCTGAAATTCCACTGTGGAATGAAGCCCAGCATTCAATGCAGTTATTAGCACCAATGGAAACCCAGGTCCAAAATAAGGAAGGTGCCCTCTTCCTTAATACCTCAAAGACAAATTGGGATCATAGGACTTTGTTATATCCAAGTACCATTCTGTAGCCAAAGGGAGAAATGCTGAGTTCTATTCCCGGGAGTCTGTTTTCCTTCCCAATCTTAAATTCTCCCCTGCTCCCTTTTCTCCTGGTGCTTCATTCAACACTGGCTACACAGTAGATGTTCAATAATGACCTAGAGAATCACAGAGCTAGAAAACTTTGAAGACCTTAATGACTAGTGTTAGAGCTCTTGCCATCAAGGAAAACATAGTATTATTTCTGCCTGTTCACTAAGCACTGGATTTAGAACTAGAGGGTCTGGATCTAACTGGGTCCAACTCGTAAGTTGGCTATTTATTACCTGTGTAAACCTGGAAAAAAATCATTTCACTTCTCTGGGTCCCAGAACTACATAATATCTAAAGGTTCCTCCAAATTTAATGGAAAAACAGAGAAGTTTGAGACCTCTGAAAGACAGTTCAAAAGCCTTTGTAAGCACCCTTTCTAACAATAAAATCACTCACCCTTCGAAGACCATCACCCTTCTGCCAGCAGCTAGGGAGAGGGTTTGAAGTGTAAAGAAGAAAGAAGCCACCTTCCAGAGGATCCAGCTTCCTGCTTTGAATGCGTGTCCCCCATTTAGACCTTTGACTGAAATGTTATTTTGCCCACTTGGCTCTTGATCAGTTGTTACTACTTTTCTACTTTCCCTCCCCAGAAGAGTGGCCTGAAGCCACAGGGACCAAGGTCTTTGGGACCACGGATATACCTGTGAAGTTACAGTCGTCTTGCCTCTAAAAACAAGAGCCAAGAGGAAAAGAAAGCAAAAACAAAAAATGCTTAAAAATGAGAATCGCAACAGAAAATCAAGCTGTTATTGCAGAGGCTGAAGGGAAGGGGCAAGAGACAAAGATGAGGATTTAGGAAGTGAAGTCCTTACCTGCAAGGTTCAAATGCCAGGCCACCACCAAGACCAGAACTACATTCTGAATCAGACCCACTTTCTGTGTGCTTCCCAAAGCCGTTGGTGACTCCTGCCAAGGACGGACACACACACACATACACACACAAACACACAGTGAGCTATGGTGCATAAATTAAAATTCCCAATGCACACCACTAGTTCAGGGCAGAGTGGAGGAAGATGGTAGCAGCTATTCAAGTGAGCTTAGTGACCAGGGCTACACCATGTCAGTGAATGAATGAATCTTGGCAAGGTGAGGATTTTTTTTTAAAGGCTGATGGTTTTGACCAGTAAATAGGAATTCTCATTTCCGCCCCAAAACATTTACTCTCCTACATTTCACTTTACAGAGAAGAACATGCTCTATATAGGCCATCATTTGAATATAAACGCAAAAACTGAAGGTTTCCCACCCTCATAATTCTCATGAATACAAATTCTGCTTCTCATTTAAAGCATAGATGATGATCGGAGAGCTTTCTCTGACTTTCCGGGAGCCCACCCTCCTTGCTGTTCCAGATAAACATTCACACCCCTATACAACACACTGTTGGAAACAGCCAAGTCTCATTCTCTTGGAAGAGGGACAGTCAGGAGTTAGGAAGAAGCTAAGAAAAGAACAGCCCTGAAATATCCAGCAAAGTTAGGAAGACACAGAAGACAGGTGATCCGACAGAACTAAATGTCTCATACTACAATTATAATACACCTACCCTGGCCTGAAAGCCAGAATTTCCACATTCTAATCCCAGTTCTGGCAGCCCATATGATGGCTAAGTCCCTTCCCCTCTTCTCTCAATCTTGGTTCCCCCACGTGTGAAACAGAAAGAATACCTTATCTTATGGGGACCAGATTAAGCATGAATGAGAAGAGGGCTATTTACAGCAGGGAGCTCTTTAGAAGGAATTGAAATTCTTATCCAGTCATAGCAGATCAAGAAAATGACCTTCATCTCAGTGGCTCAACTGTCTCATAACAGAGCCCAAAGTAATTTCAATGACAGTGCAACGAATAGGCATCCCCACTTAAGTTCTAGCAGACACCCATCATCCATATCTTAATTTGTGGGTAAAACATGTGGCCAAAAGACTTAGGCTGTTATTTTTTGTCTGACCATAACTGTATCATCTTAGGAAAGTTCCTTAATAACTGTGCTTCTGTGTCCTCTCTGTTGAATGGGAGTAACCCTGATAGTGCCCACGTCACAAGGTTCCAGTGAGAATCGAGTATGTGCAATTCAAATAGAAAGCATTCATATTCTTATTACTACTCACTGGCATATGTCAGGCTATGAAATGAGCAGATTCTAAAAATGTCACACTGCCCATCACCCATATTCCTCCAGTGTCTCTCAGAATGGACATTAAATTTAACAGCTAATCCCCTAAAGCAGGACCTGTTAACTAAGAGTCAGTCTCAACGGTTAACAAATTCTACAGAGAACATGCACACACACAATTTTGGACAAAGAAATGATAGGTACAGTTGGAAGAGGAAGAAAACAGGTAAAGGATGTACCTCTGGCTGATGGGGAAATGGGGGTGGGGAGAGAGGGACCAAATCATCTCCTGAAGGATGTAAGAACCTCTTCTGCCCCTCCTCCCACCAAGACCTCAGCCAAACAACCCAGGGCTTTCCCCAAATACCATCAAGCCTAAACTCCTCAAACTAGCTTTCGGGGCTTTCCTGGCTTTGAACCTCAGACCCAAGGCTTGTTCCCTTTCAGCTTAAGGGTCTGTTGCTGATAAATTGAGAATGGTAACATTTTTACTATCCTACCTCAAAGGGGAGTAAGGAAAATGCTTGAACCTGAAAGTCCATTAAATGCCCTTAGGCTAAAAAGGGAGCTAGAAGTTGGGACTGGGTGTAGCTAATTAAATCTCCAGAGACAAATTCTCTCCCCAGTAGCAAGGAAAGAGATCAGAAAGACCAAGAAAGAAGGATAGGGGAAAGACAGAAGAGATCAAGAACCAGCCAATCAACTCTGGACTCCAAGCAACCCCCAACCCCCATACAAATATGAGTCAATATCACTATTCAGGATTCATCCTATTTCATCCGCTCTTGCTGGAACTATTCCCCAGTAGCCTACATTCCATCAGCCTGATTTCATCACTGCCTTCAGCACAAACTCATGCTCACTCTCACCCCCAAAAGCCTATTTTCTAAGCACTCGGCCCAGCTCAAGTCTCACCTCCTCAACCAAATATTCCCTAACTGCTCCATGCCATCTGCCTCCTCTCACCAAGTACATCTGAACACCAAAGACACCTGTACCACTCATTTGGCACATAATCATACACTGCCGTATATCATCATCTCAACGTTCGTATATCTTGGCTACCAACAAGCTCTTAGATTTGAGCTCCTATATTGTAAATGTGTACTTCTCTGTAGCTCCACTGTGTCCAGGTCAGCACTAGACAGATTAGGAAAGGAACAAGTAACTGCTGGTTGACTGACTGAAACTCTGGTTACTAGTAGCATGTAAAACCAGTTTGGGTTACCTGACCCTCAAACAACTGGCTTCCACAGGGCTTTTTAAGGAGGTGACTACTAGAGTGTTCTGAGCCTGCCCCCAAGGATAGTACAACTGGCCAACTGGCAAGCAGAAGCAGACATTAAGACACTCCTTATTCCCTGAAGCACAAGCAGCAGCAAGCGGAGCCACAGGTTAGGTCACCTGTCTCTTCCACATGCTGAGGGGACTTCTCCCCATCACTCTCGCTGCAACTCCTGCTCCGTGGTCGCTTCCGAGCTTGCCTCTCGCCTTCAGTGCTGGCTGGGGAGGCAGGGAGGTCCATCAGAATATGGTCCTCTCCATTCTCAAGGGAGCCATCAGGGCTTCTTTGAAGTTTGACCCCATTCTTGGCCTTTTTGAAGAGGACAGAGGTACGTCGGCCCACACCACTAAGGGGGGGCATAGTGGACATCTCAAGGGCTGGAAGGGACAGTCTATTAAGGCCATTGTCACTCAGCAGGCGCTGGAAGGGCTGGCTCCCTCGTTGTGACGGCACCTTGTCCAAGACCTCATCCTCCACCTTCCCATATTTTGAAAGCCTTATTGAGATTTTGCTCTCACTGATGGGTTTCAAGGTTGGAGGGTCCTGGAGGGAATCCAGATCAGACAGGGAAGGTGCTGGCCCTGTAGGCTCCAGAGTCGGGGGATGAGGAGGCTTGGTGTCATCTGCTAGAAAGAAAAAGAATCTGCTTGAACATTTTAGAAAGAGTCACTCCCCCCCCCCCAAAAAAAAGAAAAAAAAACTCAATTCATTAACCTAAAGAAATGAAAGCACATGATTTCCTAAGACTTATCAAGCCTCAGAAATCATCCTAAAATACATTTAAAGGGAATGAGGAAGGTTTTAAGGTTATCAACTAAGCTGGTTGTAGTTCTGATATTACATAGTGAATTTCGTCTGATTAGATCCAAGTGCTTTCTTATCTGTGATTCCATCTTGCTTCAGACCACCCACGTGAGGGAAGGAGGAGGAGCGTTAAAGATCCCTGTTTTACAGATGCTGAAACGCATTTAAGTGACTTGTCCAGGATCACAAAGAAAGTCAGTGGAATCAAAACTGGAGCCTCTTGACTCCCAAGTCCAAAACTGTATCACTAAGCTTCAGGCTACCCCTATCATTCTCTCTGCCACATCTCAGATCTAAAGGGACATTCTCCACAAGTCTGACCCCTGCCCATCTGAGACAGCACCAGACCCCAAAGAAACTAAAGTTCATCACACCAATTCATCCAGCTTCTGAGGAACAAACACTCTCAAAACCCAATTTCAGACTGAATCCCCAGTTGTGCCACCAAGACACCTCTCCCAACTGGGGAAAAGAAATGGAAAGCAGCTCTATTCACCAAATACCTTCGTGGAAGCAACCTGCAAATTTCTTCTGGATAGGACCTATAGAGGATTACATTTCAAAGGGACCTGGGAGACAGACAATCTAGCCCCACCCTCCTCATTTCACAGAGGAAGCAGCAGACGCCCGAAGAAGAAAATGACTTCTCCAGTTCCCAGAGCAGGTCAATGGCATAGCCAGGATTAGAATTCTGGTGTCCTGTCTTAGAAATCACAAGATTACAGGTTTGGAACTTCAAAAGATCATCTAGGTCCACCTACGCATCTTACAGATGAGAAAACTGAGGCCCAGAGAGAGACTTATCCAAGACCACACCAAGTTCTAAGCAACAGAGGTGAGACTGGAGTGCATTCCTCTGACACTGAATCCAGCATGCTTCCTGCCCCAGCCCCCTGGCACTGTGCTGAGCTTCCTCATGAGCCTCTTACCTCCACATCAAAACCTGTTCTAGGGTCCTTGATACACACTAAGGTAACTATTAACAACAGCTTCAGGTGTTACTCTACCAGGGGTCCTGGCAATTCAACTGGTGCCAGAGTCTCAAGACACAAAAATGAGGCTCCAATGGTGGGCTCACAGGCATCCACCCACCAGCTGGGAAACAGCAGGGAGTTGTCTGGGCCTTCCCTGCCAGAAGCCCTAACACTTGGCCCTGCCTGTGCACACCTCTCACCTTTCTCCCCATCCTCCTCTTCCTCTCCATGCAGGGCCTTCTCCACCACGTCCACCTCCTCCCGGGGCCCTGGTGGCAACTCCCCATTGGGCACCATCTTGTTTGGCTGCTGCTGTGCCAGCTTTTGCCGGAGGGTGTTGATCTCCCGCCGCAGCAGGCGAACACGGCGGGTCCGAGCCCCACTGGATCGCATCGTGCTCACCAGGTCCAGCTTCTCCAGAAGCTCCTTCAGCTGCACCTCCAGGGATAGGTGAGCCCGGTTCTCTGGGAGAAGGATGTTGTCCACTGCCAGGGAGAAGGGAGGACAGAGGGGGCTGAAGGACCAGCACGGCCGAGGGCAAGGGGAAGGAGCTGAGTCCTCTGGATGAAATATACTCTCCTGAAATGCCTGGGACCGGAGCTTCTAGCAGAGTCACTGTAGAGCCTCAGCCCTGGCAATACCACTGCACAGAGGGGAGCCAATTGGGCAAGATCAGAATGTGGGAAGCATCTGCAGGAAGCAGCTCACAGTCAAGAATGGGCTTCTTGGAAGGGATCAGAGGCAGAAATTCCCTTGCCTGGGTGACTGTCTGGCTGCTCCAGCAGAGCAGAAAGCCCTGAGGATCAATGCTCTGAGCTCAGGTGATTCAGTGTTTCTGTCACCAACCTGCTCACCCCCAAAAAGACCGACAAACACCAACATGCAAGCCCCGTACACCAACCACACAGGGAAGGGGAAACCCAGGAGGAGGAGAAGCCTTAGGAGAGGCTCCCGCTCCCTAAGCCAGTTTTCCAAAGCGCTCTCGCTGTCCCTGTACCTTTTGAAATGAGCTAAGTACATTGAGCTTTCGGTCTTGAAGAGGTTCCTGTTCTGCAAAGGGCAAGCCCTAGTGAGGGCCCTCCCCACCCTGAAACCAAGACACACAGCGTACATAACCAGTTCTGTTTCCCCCACACATGCCCCATCACCCTACCGGCTTTTACTGTCCCAAAGAACCTTCTCTGGCCCTCTAGCTCTGCCAGTGGCAGCCCAGCCCAGCCCAAATGCTTAGCCACTAGCTTCCCCACCACCCCAAACTTCTCACCGTCCTCCCAGGAGAAGCGATAAAAGTCCTCCATTTTTGGTGACTCAGGTAGGTGGGTTCCCACCTCATGGTCATAGCCGATGTTCTCTGCCTGCCGCCGGGCATGCCGTAGGACAGCCCCTCCCAGGTCCCTCAAGCGGACAGCTGCCCGGTGGAAAATTGTGTCTTTAGCATTGTACTTCATACAGTTGGTAACTATAAGGTTAAAGTCCTCCTCAAATTCATCCAGGGTGTGGTACAGATGGGACTCCAGCTTCAGCCTCATGGTGGAAAAATCCATTGGCTTGGATATGAATTCCAGGTAATCTGGAACCTAAACATATAAAACCTGTACAATTACAAAAACCATTTACTAGCCAAACAGAGTGCACCCTTCACCGGCACTCTTAGCTGCCCCTTCCACTTGGCCCTGCTAAACTTACAGGCAGCTCCTTGCCCATATCCTTCTAAACTTCGCCCTTACCCCCACCACCACTTCAGGGCCCCTGTCATTCAACCCATACCCCTCTCAGCTATGTATTCTGTGTCACCATTTACCAGGGTACCAATTCTTCACCCTCCTAGAAAAGAGTCCTGGCCCCTTTCCCACCTAAACCTACCCCCAAATTAAAACTACGTGGCACCTGATCTGGAAACTCTCTTTTAAGTATTAGGTTTTTGTCCCAGCAGTGGCACTACCACATTCAGGTTGACAGGGGCAGAGTGGGGGTGGTGGTGGTCGTGGTGGTGAGGAAAAAACTTGCCTCACTCAGGTTGACAGGTTCAGCAAAGATTTGGGCAGGATCTTTCTCCTGTAGAAGATCCAGAGTTGTACGCAACAAGAAGTTGAAAGGAGTCAGCTCCAGCTCCATTGCGGCCTGCTGGACCTTGACCTAAGAAGTTCAGAGGAGGGGGGAAGGGTGATGAGCAGGAACTTGCATGCTCTCCTTTCCCCCAATCCCTCTCCGCCACCACATACACATACACACACCCCACCACAAACATTTATCCTTGTTAAGATGGCTATGCCACCAATGGTGAAAGGGCTGGCAGAGCACAGCATGGCTTGGAAATGAAACCTTGTCCTGCTGCCCATGCCAATCGAGGGCTGATTCCTGCTTGCCCCTTCTTAGCCAGACGTGGGGAGTAATAATGACACATGGCTGAGAGTATGCACCAGGAGCCTCATGAAGGGTTAGCATGGCTGGTACAGATCCAATGGTGAAAGTCCCAAATAGTTCCTCCCCGTTCCAAAAACTGAGCCTAAGCTGTGCTACCTAGTTTAAGAGGTACGAGTTTAAGCTGCAGCTCTCAGCTGTGGCCAGAGACCTCCCCTAAAAGGGGTCTGGCTGCCCCTCTGGGCCCTGCTGAGCTACTGTGGCTATTAGGCTGATCTAAACACAGCCTCAAAGAAAGGGATGAAAGTGTTGTGTCCCCTCTGCCTCTGTGGCTCAGCAGGGCCTCTTGCACTGCTTCTATAACCAAAGAGACCAGCTTTGGACCATCATCTTTTGTCCAGAGGACTAAGTAACAAACAATGAATTGCCAAATGAATAACATAGATAGTAAGTGCTACAAAAATCTGGATGGACCACAAAGATCCCAGACTGGGGGAGACTAGCTTGGAGGTCTGTGGGTCCAGGACTATGCCCAAATAACAGTGCATGCACAGAGCAAGAAAGTTACTCACACCACAACCTGACACCTCTAAAGCAAGAAGGAAAGACCAACACACAAACCAGGAGCCTCAGGAAGTAGTGGGCTCACCGTCCCTAGCTGTCTTCCAGCCAAGGCCGGACAGGCACTTGTTGGATGGTCATAGAATGGATTCGGACAGCACTCAATGCTTTTTGGATTCAGTGATTCTGTTCTCGACTTTCCCTTATACCAACACTTGGCCAAGAATCTTAGGGGAAGAAAGCAGTTTCCTCTTACCTGCTCCCTCTTGAGCTTCTCTCTCTTTCGGATCAACTCAATGAGCAGCCGTGCCCGCTCCAGGTCATGGCGAAGCTTCTGCCAGTACTTAAGTTCTTCTTTTACGGCACTGGTTTTCTCGTCCTGTTCCTTCTAGGAAGCAAAGGGAGGAGCTGGGGGGGGATGTGGGAAACACACACTTTCTGCAGACATCAGCCTCCTCCCTAGACCTTGGTAAAAAAATTCCCTTCTCCCTTCCTTCCCATCCTCTATATTCGGCTACTGTCAATGTCAAAATCTTCAATTCTGGCCTAAGGAGGCTACTAAATGGAAAGTCATCTCATGCCTAAAGGCAGCTCAGTGGCTTCCACTGTGGCAACAGACAACTATGAAGAGGCACACAGGAAATGAGACCACCAAATGTAAGCAGAGGGAGGGGGAGACTATTTCCCCAAGTGGGATTTGACTAGGCCTTTGTGCTACAAGCAGTTATTAAGAAACTTGGGATTTAGGGGGAGGGGAGGGGAAGAAGGGGTTAGGATGCTATGAAAGAATTATCAGAGAAAGTTGGGATTCATCAAGGAAGGCTTCCTAGACCCAATGAGTTGACTCTTGCAGAGTGATAATAGATGCGAAATTGCAAAAGAAATGACTAGATGAAAGGTTTGCAATTAGGAACCAAGATGGAGGTTGAAAAGGGGCAGGAACCAGATGATGGAAGACTCTGAATGTCAGGCTGAGGCATTAGTGTAGAGTAGTAGAAAAAGCGCTGAACTCAAGAGTCAAAAGACCTGAAGATCGCAGAGTTCATCATCGCTCTGAGTCATTTTTCTCTTCTCTGGGTCTTACAAGATGGTTTAGAAGTTCTCTTCCGGCTCCAACATTCCAGAATATTCTGACATGCGAGTAGCCTTTCTAGATTCTGAGCAGGAGATGGTGAAAATAAGTCAATGGCAGCTATGTTTAAGGCTCCCCTAAAGTGGCAAAGAACCTGAAATTAAAGGCACCTCTAAGAAGCCACTATAGTAATGATTACAAGGCCTCAGAATGGGATGGAGACTGAAAGAATGGAAATAAACAGACAAACCTAACAGATGTTATAGAGGAATCAATTGAATTTAGTAAATGACTAAGTATAGGGGACCACGCAGAGAAGAATAATGAAAAAAAAAGTCAATCAGAAAGGCCCTGATGTAGAGGGAAAAGTGTTGGATTTACAGGCATCAGTCAGGAATTCAGATTCCAATTCTGATTCTTGTAGCCTGTGTGATCTTAGACACATCACTTAATTTCTCTGAGTCTGAAGTTCCTGACCTGTAAAATGAGGAAATTCCCAGGTGATCTTCAAGGGCCCTTACAACCCCAGATGTATCATCTGATGACCTAGTATGAGAATTCAGTACAGCGAAAGGGGGCCTTGATGGGGATGGGAAAGTTTAGATGAGGTGCTAAATCACTGGGGAAGGCGGACAATAGCGAGGAAGTGAATTTTCAAAAAGTCTGCAGAGATGAGTAACAGTGGAAAGAAATATCCTGTAGTAAACTGGAGATAACAGGAGCCAAAATTTGGGGCTGGGAACGTGGAATTTGGAGTCCTAAAAATATGATGTGAATGAGACTGATGAGACAAAGAGGATTAAGAGAAAGAAAGAAGAACCAGTGAACGCACAGTTAAAAGAGTTATCAGTAACAGGAGTTGTCAAGGAGGTGGGAAAATCAGAAGATCACGTTACAAAAGCTGAGGGAAGAGACAGCAACACAGCAAAAATAAAGCTATTAGTTCAAGAAGAATGAGGACTAGATCATCCGAAGAAGGGGGGTCACTGTGATCTATGGAAAGCAGTTTCAGCAGGGTAGAAGTAAGAAGCTACACTGAAAGGTCCTAAAGGAGAGCTTAAACGTAAAGGAGGGTGGCTACAAATGGAAACAAATAAGGCAGCAACTGAAGGGGGCAGCAGAGCCAATGAAAGCCTTCAACTTAGGAGACAGGCACGTATAAAGGCTTCAGGCAGAGATTCTCAAGCTCTTTTAGAGCCCAAACTCCTTTAGCTTTTCAGTAAGCATTCTTCTACCAGCTATATAATATGAATGAAAAAAAATCATAGTTTTCCATGCATGTCCACATGAAAATATAAAATAAAGTGATTAAATTTTTTTCCTGGGGTATATTGAAAAGCTCCTTCGATGCCAATCGATTTGTAGTTGTAAAAATATTGTAATAGGATAAGTTATTTGCCAAACACTACCTGTACCCTTGCCTGAGAGCACACATATTGTCCAGGGCCTAGGGGAAAGAATGAGTAAAAAGGGAAAAACGATGACATTGAGAAGGAATGACCACAAGACTACATTCAAGTCCATTTTATTTCTCCCCTCCCCCAAAGTCTCCAAGCTCAATGTCCCAGTCCACTTTGTTTCTGCTGCTTTATCTGCCCTACTGAGCTCGGTCTTAGTCCTGCCATTGAAGCTTGTCCCCCAAACCTGCCATGGTCCCTGGGGAGGCTGCTGCCAGTTGGAAGCGGTGGCTATATGATTGCCTAAACCAGTCGAACTCATAATTACTGGCCATGAGTTCCTAGGGCAAGAAGAGTCTAGCCTCAAAGGCTGCCACACCTCAAGCAGTGTGAGACCAGTCACATATGCCACTCTCCTCCCCTCCCTCTGCCCTCCTCCATCCCCCACCCCGCCACCATGTACCTGGGTATTCTTCCATTTTTCCCCTCAGCCCCTCACCCACCTGCTCAGCATTTCTTTGGGACTGAAGGTGCGAGTGTAGGCGCCGGATGAGAGGAACACCATTCCTCGCCTGTCGTTTCAGCAGCCAGTAGCTATGAAGCCGCTGCATGAATTGGGTCTTCCTCTGTAGGGAGAGGCCACTACAGATCTTGTTCAACCTTGGGGAGAGCGGGGGCGGGGAGCAGGGAGCAAGACAGGCCGGCACTCAGAGTCAGAGGGGAGGCTGGGTCATGGCGCCCAAGTCCCCATCCTGACCTTAGTCTCCTCTAGAGCTCGTGGAGCAGGGACAAGTTGCCAAACACTTCAGTAGAGAGAAAGATTTAAAATGATAATAGCAAAGTCAGGTATCCAAAGTTCAGCATCTTGGATTTTTCCTAACAGCCTTCGACCTAACCCCTCCCTCCCAGTTTCCCACATTGGAAGCGCTCCTGTTGTCATCGCTATTTGATGCTTTGTACACACAGTGTCTAGCAATTATGAGATGCCTCATAAACACCTGGTGAGCACCTGAACCATGTGCATGTCCCTACATCCCTGAAGAATGTAGCCAAAGGAAGTACCAGCACTATTTCCTACCTCCCGTTGTTAACGGCACAAAAATTAAGAACTCCTCACATCCACATAACGCTTTAAGGAAGTACTTTCCTCAGACCAACCGTATAGGACAGGTTGTGCAAGTATTCACACCCCAGGACAATAATGGATTAAAGAGGTTATGTGATCTATGCATGCGTCAGAGTTAAGATTTAAACCCACATCTCCTGATTCCAAGTCCAGTGTTCTTTCTCTAATACTATGATGCCTCATAAGAAGGGAAAACTAGAAGTTCTCTATCAGGGGTACTATCATTTGGGCCAAGTGTGACCCCCTTAGAGACATCCTAATGTTTGGGGTTATTGTGGAAAACTTACGAGTCACCAGGATTTTGCCTAACTTTGATCAGTGAAAATAACTGACATATAAAAGCATATTAGTCAGACTCTAGAAAGCTCATTAAGATCCTCCATTCTTCCTCAAAGGAGAAGCCCAAGTCCCAGCATCCAGGTTCAAGTTAATTAAGTTCAGGGGAAGACTACTGAGCTAGAGCAAGCCAGGCTTGGGCCAGTTTTTATAAGTTGGCAACTGGGAAAAAAGGAGCATTTATGTAGGTCTAAAAAAGGACAAGGAGCTCTCTTTCATCCTGCCATTTCTCCACTCTATAACCAAAACCAATCATGAACTTGAGGAGGGAATAACATACACACTCAATTACCCTACAGGAAAGTATCAAGGAAGGGGATGGGGGCGGGGGATGATAGAAGGGAGGGCAGATTGGCGGAGGAGGTAGTCAAAAGCAAGCACTTTTGAAAAGCGATAGGGTCAAGGGAGAAAATTGAATAAAGGGGGACAGGATAGGACGGAGGGAAATATAGTTAAGTCTTTCACAACATGACTATTATGGAAGTGTTTTGCATAACTATACATGTGTGGCCTATGTTGAATTGCTTGGCTTTGCAAGGAGAGTGGGTAGAGAGGGAAGAAGGGAAAGAATTTGGAACTCAAAGTTCCAAAAACAAATGTTTAAAAAAAAGTTGTTTTTACATACAGCTGGGAAATAATAATATATAGGCAATGGAGTATAGAAATCTATCTTGCCCTACAAGTAAAGGGAAAGGGGATAAGGGGGTGAAGGCAGTGAGAGAAGGGAGGGCAGACTGGGGAAAGGGGCAATCAGAATATATGCCATCTTAGGGTGGGAGGGTAGAAATGAGGAGAAAATCTGTAACTCAAAATCTTGTGGAAATCAATGTTGAAAACTAAAAATATTAAATTTTAAAAAAACCTATTATGGTACCAAAAGAAATTGCTATCTAGACCCCTTTCAGTAACAGGCACTAATATTCTGACCACTCCAATCCTGCAAAGTGCAGCAAGTTCTACTCTTAATCTCACTCTTTCTGAACCAGTTTGCCCACAAGGATCCCAAAAGAATTCAGGGACTGGGTGGTGGAAACTGCTCAAAGGAAAGAGCTGACATAACAACTCTGGAAATATGGACTAAGGTCTGATCCTGCTCAGTCCAGTACTGATCCCAGGATGAAGCAGATGTGGGCCCAAAAGGAGTTGCACAGGGCAGAAGCCAAAATGCTATTAGGATACAATATAAATCTTAGGTGAACCCCTTTCTCTCCAGCTATACCCCATGGGCACATGCTCTACTCCAGTGTACGTGTTACTGGCGAACCCTTTAAATGGCTTAATTCTCCCTTCTTCCCATCATCACATTCTCCCTACACCTCTATGAAAAAATGTGATGTACTCAATAGACCAGTGGACTAGAATTAGAAGACCTGGACATCTGAGTGCTAGACTGGCTCTGCCACTAAATGAGTTGTGATCTGGAGCAGGTCAGTCCTGCCTAGGATTTCTAAGACCCTTCTATGTTGTGACATTCTAGAAGTCTATGAAAATATTCTTTCTTAAGGCTGACCTTTTCCAGGAAAACTTCACTAACTCATCACCCTCTCTCCAAAACTGCTCCTTATCAACCCAAGAACGTGCCCATTACCATTGACAGGTCTTCTCTGCCTGATTACTTAGTGCACACTAGACTGTCTGATTTAATAGAAGTGGGGATGCATGAGGTTAGATATCTGCATATCCAAAGGCCTATTCTTTTTTGAAGGACTTTGAGTCTCTCCCTTTCTTTTTCTCTCTAAGGTGACTGAATAAGAGTCCCCAGAGAATGGGTACTTGGTCTACTTTCCTGCCTGGCTTGGTGGCTATGACTCACCTGCAGGACGGGATCTGTGTTATAGTCACTAGGGGTGCTGTTGCAGATGAATCCCTCGATGGGTCTTCCAATTCCTTCTTGATCTTCTGCTTTACTTTCATTTTGTTCTTCTTTAGGGAAGTCTTCAGGGCACTGCTTACTGGGACTTTGCTTTCTTCTTCTCCTCCTCCCTCTTTTGCCTCATCTTCTTCTCCTCCTTCACTGGAGACTGCAGGAAGGACTTCCTTCTTCACAGTGCCTGGCGGGGAGTGGGTTTCACAGTAGGCTGTTTTGCGCACTGTGAAAGTGGTACCATTTAGGCTGGTTTCTCTCATGGGCTCTATCTTCATAAACAACCCAGCCCGCTGGGCACATGTCACATGAAAGGCTGTGTAGCAATTCACCTTGTGGCACTGGATAGCCGCACCTAGGCCCTTCTGCTTACAAATGTAGCACGTCAGTTTCCAACGAGCTGGCGGGATATTGTCAATACCCTCAATAGGCTCCAGAAACACAGTATTAGCAAAACAGACCTCAGGGATCCAGATGGCACACACCACATGAGCCCAGTGCCCATCACTGGTCTGTTTGAAGGCCCCACCCTTGTTGGGGCAAAGAACACAGTCCACAGGACGGGAAGGGGACTGCAAGCAGCATCGGCAAAGCCATTGTCCCTCTGGAATGTAGGGGACCCCGTAGCACTCCTGGTGTACAGCCAGGTTGCAAATATCACAGAAGAGGATGACGTTGCTGTTGTGACACTCGTCATCCATGCAGACACAGCAGTAAGCATCTTCATCGATAAGGGTCTGCTGAGCCCCACTACTTCGGCTCTCTAAATAGGATTCCTTTTCTAGTCTATCTACCAGCAATTCAAATGTGTCAGCAGAGATGATTCCGTGGCCATCCACCAGTCTCTTCTCATTCACCATGTCTAACCAGGCCAGATCCTCCTCATCCATGTCATATTCCACATCCGCATCCAAGTCCTCTGGTGGCTTCTCGATGTAGCGGTAGTAAGCAGCAGGGAGGGGTGGTGCATCTGGCTGGCTGCAAGAGTCAACCACTCGGAAGCTGGGCTGAGGCAGGTGGAAGGAGGTGCCTGGGGCATGCTTGGAACAGGACTCCTTTTTCTTGCCTTTTGAGGAGGTCTTCTTGGACTTGCCAGGAAACAGAGGCTGCTCGCTGTTTTCTTTGTTGCTGTTACATTCGGTGATGTCCTGAGCTGTCAGCTCATCCTCAGTGATGATTTTCAGAGGGTCGTAGATGCTGATTCGGTGTAGTCGTCCATCAATGTCCACCTCCACAATCCGCTGTGCCTGGGCATAAGTTAGTGTCTCTCGAGTTGGGGAGCACTTGAGACTGTAGGGGGATGGAGAACGCCTGCCCTCGGCATTTGGCCGGGATCTCCTTCGAGGTTTCCTCATGTTACTTGCAGTCCAAATAAGTGGAGTCTGAGAGTGAAAAAAGCCTAAGAGAAAAAGCCAAGAAAAGAAGGTAAGCCGATAGGCAGAGGAACACAAGTAGCATAAAGTGGCCAATCCAAACACAGAATGGGAAAAAATTCCTTTAAGAGACCAAAAAAGACCACCTTGGCTTCATGTGTCCCCACTTAGCATTAAAATAGTCATGGGTATTTACCTTATTATTTTATTTTGGATCAAACCTGTGATATAACTGGTATAGGGAACTCCCAGGGATGAAAAATCCTCTACCAATGCAACTCAGCACCTGCACTGAAACTTAATAGTCTTAGAGTTAGTTGCCTGAAGCACGAAGTCAAGTCATTTGTCTGGAAGGGCAAGTTAGAGGCAGGGCTTAAACTCAAGCCTCCCTCACTCCTAAGGCCAGCTCTCTATCCACTACACCAGGCTCTTCTCATGTTTCTATGAACATTCTGAGGCTTACAAATTGCTTTTCTCACAACAATCCTGGAAAGGAGATAGCACAAGAATTATCTTCATTTTACAAAAAAGGAAAAAGATTTAGGGTTCAAATCAAAGTTCATCTATTCAAAGTTCAACATGTTAACCTATACCACCCCAGAATCATGGTTACCCGGGGTAGTATCATATCTATGGTTAAACACGTATACTTTCTTGGTTCAGACTTCAAACTGCACACACATAGCATATGAGCTATATAACAGCTCTTAAGAGAAACCCTGAAAACTATAGGACAGGCTTTAGTAAGAGAATCAAGAAAATGACCTAGAGTAGTCTGATCTTTAAAATGCTTTAAATTAGGCATATCTGGAAGCCCTGGAAACTGACAGAAATCCCCATTCTGAATCAGAAAACAGCAAAGGATTAAGATGCCCTAACCCCATGTTATAACCTCAAAAGATGCTCCCTTCCAAAATACATACTGTTCTACACTCAAACAGGGTTGAGAACTATTGTTCATACAATGGTTCTGAAGTTTTCCCTTAGAGGTTTGGAGGAAGGGAACTACGATTGCTGACAAGTATCTACAGCAAGCAATATTCCCTGAAAATGGAGCCTAGAGTACCAGTTGACCTGAGTTGGCAGTAGCTAGACAACAGGGTAACAGGTGCTTCCACCTGCATTCTATATACCTCACAAATGAGGCTGAAATAAGATGAAAATAGATGAAATAAGATATATATAGTACTTTGCATGTTTTAATGTACTACAAATATAACAACCATCATCAGTCTCCCAAGGTTTAAATATGATATAAATACCTATTATAATTCCATCATGGCAAAATTAAGGAAGATTAATAAGCTACATTACCCACATCTGAAGTGGGGTGGCCACTGTCAAATTACCTTAAAAGGTAGACTGAAAAACATCATCCAGAAGCCATGATTCTAGAAAGGAAATGCAATAAGGAGTTTTAAAACTTTTACTTTTACACTCTGCTATTAATTTATCATATGAATTTGAACAAGTGGCTTTTTCTCTTAGTGCCTCAGTTTCTTCATCTATAAGATGGAATAATAGAAATAATACCTCCCTCTCTCATGCTAAAGGAGATAATGGATATAAAATTGCCATGAAAAGTATAAAGCACTCATCGAATGTCAGTTTATTACCTTCAATAAGATATAATTAGTATCATAGTTAAAAACACCACCAATCCCAACAGCAGCCCAAGATCGACACAAGTAACAACCGCATCATTCTGGCAACAATTCATCCAGGGTGCCATGCATAGGAAAAGGGGGAGGGATGAAGAACCCACCAAGGAGCCTGACAGGAACTATCTGACACCAGCTAGGAGGCCTCAAATTCTTTTGGGGCAACCTGTGCCACGTGATGCTGCTGTCAGCCAGCCTGCCTGCCCATGATGCCAATTTTTAAGTCCTGCTTCTTTTACCTACCTCCCAATGAAACCAGTTTTCTCAGCTGCTTGGGGGGCGGGGAGGAGTATGTGTGTGTGTTTGGGGGAGTGGGGAGGGTCTCATTTAGCATAATTCCCTCCCTGACTTTTCCATTCAAATACTCCACCCATTAACTAGCTTGGCATGGTTCAATGGAAAGGGGGAGGGGAGGTGGAAACACCGAGTACGAAGACATGAGCTCCACGTATAACTTTCTATCAGTTAAGTGACAAATCCCTTAAGCTCCGATGGCCTCAGTTTCCTAGTCTGTCAAATGAGGAGACTGAAGCAGATGGCCTCCGTAAGCCCCTCCCCGCTCTATAAGTACCCGCCTAGGAACGGGGCTCCATTCTGTGCTAAACCGGACTGGGCCCAGGGGAACCGGCTCCCGGCCCTCGAGAAGCTTACAATTTGGTTGCAGTTTGGCCAGGGGTCCGTCAGTGTCACCAATGAAAAAGCCCAACAATAGCCGGCCCCAGTGGTGCTCCATTCTCCTTCCCCTTATAACCCCGAGAGTAACTGGGGAGCGGGGGAGCGGGGGGCGGGGTGGGGGGGTTGGAGGGCATCCCCTCAATCAAGCCCCACATGCCACCCGCCCCTGCAAGACCTCGCACATAGTAGGTGCAGAATGGAGCCCCCTGAGACCTGGCACTTTCATCAGGCAGGTCAGGTCTCTAGCTGGGCCCTGCCCCCTTAAGGGGGTATTTCTTCCAGAAGAATCTTTAACGCTTTGGGAAAGGGGAAAAAAGTCGAGAGGGAAACAATATCTCCTCCCGAGGAGCAGCGGCAGGGGGGAGGAGGAGAGGAGAAAGCTATCTGAAGACAGACAGACAGAAGAGACAGACTGATAAAGCGAGGGAGAGGAGCCTCAGCCCTATTGGACAAGCGGCCTGCCAATCCCGGAAGCCCGGGGCCAAGGGCCGAGAGGAGGCGGGACCGCTCTCCGCAACTTCCAATCGGCGGGCGAGGCGGGGGCGGGGCTCGAGCGGCGGGGGCAGGGCTCTCCCGCTCAGCCGCCAGGACTAGGGGAGACAAGATGGCGGCCGCGGCGGGAGGGGGGTCCCGCTCCTCAGCTTTGCCTCCCTCCCCTCAGCCCGCTCGGGCCTCCGCCGCCTCCGCCCCTGGGGAGGAGTCACACGGTTCTGCCGCCGCCGCTGCCACCGCCACCGCTGCCCGGAGCGGGAAGCCTCCTTCCTCCCCGGGGCCCCTCCCCTCTCCTCCCCTCCCCCGGCCGGCTGGGCCCCGCTGCCCCCGCCCCCGCCCGGGCCCCTGGCCCCCGTTACCTCAGCCCGACCTGGCCGCTCGGGGGCCCCTCGGCAGGGAAGCGGCGGCCTCCCGCTCCCACACCTCCTCCGCGTTCTCCGCGCTGGCCCCTGCGGCGGCCGCTGGTCCCCGGGGGAGGGAGGGGGAAGGGAAGGGAAGGGGAGGAGAGGGACGGGAGCCGGAGCCGCAGCCGCCGCCGCCGCCGCCGCCGCCGCTGCTGCTGCCGCCACGGAGCCCGGCCAGGGGAGGCAGCGCGGGGGGAGGGATCAGCCCCCAGGCAGGACCCGCCCCTCCGGCCTCCCCCCGCCGCCGCCGCCGCCGCCGCCCCTGCTCCCGCTCCCTACCTCCCGCCCGCGCCGCCGCCGCCGAAAAAGCGGAAAAAAAGCCACACTCGCCCTCCCGGGAGAGAGGGAGCAGCGGCCGCTGGAGCGGAGCCGGAGCAGCCCCGTCACAGTCGCCGCCGCCGCCACGGGGGCACGGTCCTCCCCTCAGCCTCACGGTGGCGGTGCGGACACCATGGAGGGGAAGGGAGGGGGCGGCCTGCGCGCCTCCGGGCCTCCCTCTCCCGCCCCTCCCTCCGCGCTGCGGGGAGCCCAGGGCCGCCTCGGCCCGAGGGGCTCGGCCCCGCCCCCCGCGCCTCCAGCAGGTGGAGGTGGCCGAGGGGACCGGGCTAAGTCCTGGGTGACCTTGGGCATGTAGCTTACCCCTCTCTAGCCTCAGTTTCTTCATCTGTAAAATGAACAGGTGGGACTAGATCCCTTCCAGCTCCCTCTAGAAGGGCAAGACGTCCAAGCAGTACCTGGGGGAGAGAGGAAAGGGAGGATGAGGATAAGTTTAACTAGAAAGACTGCAGGATTTGGAGACCTGGGTTCAAAATACAGCACTACCTATGCAAAAAATGTTTTAACCCCCCTGGGCCTCAAATTCCTCTTAATATAAATTGAAAAGGTTGGACTGTGTACCTGACCAGTTCTATATCCAGGATCCTGAGTCGGTTAACTGGTAATTTATAAAGTGCCAACTGTGTGCCAGCCACTGTATGTATACCTTATGATACAAAGAAAGAGGAACCCACCCACCCAAAAAAAGAAGATTTAACATTTTCTCAAAGATCTGATTACTCTCTGGAGTAGTCCAGATTACTTCCACCTCTTGAGAACAGTAGTGGAGACCTCTACCTATGTTTTATGCAAGCGAAGCCCATCAGTTAGTTACCTAATTAAATTCCAGAACTGTTCATCGAACTCGATTCGATGTTTTAAGATGTGGTGCTAGGGGATGTGGGAATGAAAAGATAAAAGTTCCTGCCCCTAAGCTGCAGTTCAGTAGCTTATGTTTAAATACAGTAGTAAAAGTTTGAGTGCCAACTTTAAACAACTAATGATACCTTGTTTCTCTTTAGAAAGAAAATAAGGAAAGTCTTTTTACCTGACATAGGAATGAGTTAATTTGTTGCATTTTGTTGCAAAGATTTTTTTTTTTCATTTGGAGCTGGTGAGATGGAGGTGAGGGCTCTCTGATAGGTTGCCAGGAAAAAAAAACCTACAGTCATTGAAACTTGATTTTTTTAATGATTGGAGGTTGATAGAAGAAAAAAAGGACAGCTTTGAAAGTTACATGTTGAAATTATTACATACTTAAAAAGAAAAGTAGCATGTGCCCTAGAGAGGCTCAGGGTTTCAGGTATAGTCCTCTTGCTCCGTTCTACTCTGTGCACGGAAATGATAATTTTATTAGCTTAGAAAAAATACAATTCTTACTGATTTGATAAGTAGCAACCTCAATTTTAATTGTAATCAAATTGTATTGCACTTTGATAAATGTATATTATAAGAGAGGAAAAGTCAAATTATTTCCATGTATTAATCTACTATCCCTTCTTCCTTGAATAAGTTTTGCTGTCATTAAATTGAAGTTACATCTGTGTACCATTAATTAACCATTAGTTAATTTCAGCAAAATATTCCTATTATACCTTGGTATATGAAGAATGACACAGTTTGAATTTTTTTAATTGTAGCTGGGTGACCAACAACATTCATTTGTGGAACATTCTGACTATTAGAACTGTTTTTCTCTGCATAAATCTAAATACTAGCACAATATGCCAACAACAGCCCAGTTAACTGCCTTGCAAAATACTGCAATGTGTTGTTTTAAGTTAATAAGATAAAGAGATTTTTTTAATGTATAAGTGATAAAGTTAGCTAGATAGATGAAGAATCAAAGACAAGGAATTTTCAGGTTGGATTATAGTATGTTAATTATATTAGCAATATTAACAGGCATAAATATCCACAAAAGGAAAAAGTAAGGAGCAAATTTAGAAAGCTGTGAATGTTGAATCTGAGTATTTCCAGGCCTAAGAGATTACTACTTGGGATGGAAGGTGAAAAAACGGTAGTCATCTAGAGGGGAGAGCCCAGAGTCTAGAAAAATAAACTGTTGAGTGGAAGCTAAATGACAAACCAGACACGAGTGTTGCAGTATACAATCTCCTATGCCACTTATTTGGGTCTCACCTTCCTCATTAAGGAACTTGGGGGAATTAATGGCAGAAAAGGAAAATCAATTTAAATAGTAGAAGACAATGGGAAAGTAGAATTTGGTTTACAGTCAATTTTACCAAAATATGAAATACCTTTAAGAAAAAAGAATAGCCTTAAGAATGGTAGTAATAATATTTAATTTCATTCCTTCTTTATTTGAAAAACGCAAACTATAGTTGCTGTAAACCCAGACTAGTGTTTTCTCTCATAACAAATTATCTTATTTGTGTTACTTATACCAGTGGGAATTTTCAAAATGGGTGAACACCATTGAAAAAAATACATTGGTTTCTATCTTGTAATTGTTAAGTGAAAAAAATATTAAGTGCAATGAGGATATATTTGCAAGCTAACTGTGTTTTAAGTTTTCCTCATTAAAACTTTTCATATTAGAACTTTATTTAGCTTGAGGTTTTTCTTCTTTGGTTTTCAGCTTCCATTCTTAATGTTAATGCTTTAAGACCTTTACTTACTTTAAATGTTGACAAGTGACATTGGTTTCTTATTACAATGTAACCACATACATAACAGGTTCTTCATGATGTAATCTTACAGTGTAACCAATGGAACAATTATGCCATTAAAAACAAATTTGGAACGTGTATCAAATCCCAGAGGCACTAAATTTAATTCACTTTACTCTCTAGCTATTTTAATGGGTTGTAAGTTCAACAATTCAGCCCTTCCATTAAGACAGTCAGCAATTAAAGTCAACAAATGAGAATTTGTTTTTTAAAATAGTTCAAATAAAAGGTTTTTTTAAAAAATTGTGATCTGTAGGAATAGAAACTTAACATAATTGAAATGAAATTAAAACTGTATTAACTCTTTTATACCTGAAATGAAAGTAAATACAAAAGATATTTTGTGTACAGATAGGCATGATCTAGAACAGAGGTGTCAAACGGCTGTGCTGCCCAAACCACAATAAAGTATAATTGGGAACACTTAAAGGAAATGTAATGTTAAAAAGCATAGGTAACATTACATTTTTTATAAAGTTTGATGCTACAGGTCTAGAACATTCACTTTGGTTGTTCTTGTGAGTATATCAGTCACACTGTAAAAAATACTAATGATGTGCTGTTTGTATTATAAGCAAAAAGGGAGAAAGCTTTGTGATTCTAACATTAAGCAAGTTACTTCCATGCTTCTTTCATGAAAAAATTCACTTATGCTCCCAAACCACCCACCTAAACAATATACTGTACTGTGAAATTATCTAAAATCTTAGGAGAAAAAAGGGTAAAGGTAAAAGTGTGCATATGACTTCTATTTTTCACTACATTGTTCAATGTAAATTTTCAGCAAATTCACTGTAGAAAGGCTGGGCATTTATGTCAATTTAATCTTTAATCTCGTAAACTGGGAGCATAATTTCTAGCACTACGCTCACTATGCAAAATTATAACAAACCAATTTCAGTGTCTTGTAGAGTTCATTGTTGCCTACGTTGGAAACAAGACCAATCAATTTTTTCTAAGCTAGTCAAATTTTTCCAAGCTTTTATCATGTGTTATTATGTTCTGAGGAATATAATTCAACATAAAATCAGAGTAGATTAGATTTAAATCAGTAGATTTGCTTCAATCTTTATTTTTTACAAAGAGGGTATTCTTTTATGCCTTAATATCACAAATAGGTCATTTTATTGCCTCAGGGTCATGCTGACTTGGTCCACTACAAATTTGTTACTTAATCTCAACTGGATCTTCATTAAAGCAAGGTATTCATTTCAAACATCCCCGGTAGATTCACTATCCCACAATAGCTTTTCCAAATCTTTTCAACCCTCCCATGGTACTTCTGGCCCTCACTTTCATTGAGAACCCTACCTCCTATTTCACTGAAAAAATTCTAAGAGCTCCTTCTCTTCCCCTCAATTCAAATCACTCAGATGCCTTCCATCATCCATGACACATGAAGAAATGATCCTTCTTGCCTATGTAAATCCCTCTATATGTACAAATGATTTATGATATCTCATCTTCTATTATCCCCACTCTCACTAATCTTAGGTCTCTTCCTGTCTAGTGGCAGCTTCTTTACTGTCCTCAAACATGCCTATGTCTTCCCTATCCTTAACCCTCAGCACACCACCACCACCACCAAGCCTTTTAGCTCATCCTATCTCTCCATTTCATGGCTAAACTCTTTGAGAAAGGAGTCTACAGGTGGTATCTCAGTCAACAAGCATTTAAATGCTTACTCTTTCAAGGAGAGTATAATATAGCATTGAACTGGTTCACCAAGGGGTCAAGATGAGGAAGGGAAGAGAAGATAAACTCTGCAGGGATAATAGCCTGGGAATGAACTGAGGCATAGAGGGATTGAAGGTTTATTCCCTCTCCTTCCACTTGATTCTAAACCCTCTGATAACTGGCTTCCATCCTCATCATTCAATTGGAATTGCTGTCTCCAGAGTTTCCACTTATCTTCTAATTGCCAAGTCCATTAGCTTTTTTTCAATCCTCAGTCCTTATTGAAAGACTGTGATATTAAGGCATAAAAGAATATCCTCTTTGTAAGACTTTTCTCGGTTTTCATGACATTGCCTTCTGGCTCCCCTCTCTGTCTGCTCCTTCTTGGTCTTCTTTCTCAGTTGTTCAGTCTTGAAATCTTGCTCGCTTAACCATGACTATCCACCAAGGCTCTGTCCTTGGTACTTTTCTCACCATGTGTCAAACTCACCATCTCTGGCTATTTGGAGGGATCCCTTTTCTATTTGAGTTTGACACCATTATATTATGCTCTGTACTATCTTTGGGGTCTCATTAGCTTCTTTAGGTTCATTTAGTATCTCTATGCAAATGATTCTCATCTATTTGTCTAGTGGTTACATTCTAGCCCTTACCTCTCTTGACCTTCTACCTCACATCACCAATTGTGTATTAGGAATCTCAAATTCAGCATGTTCAAAATAGCTTGATATCTTTCCCTAACCAGCCCTCCTCTTATCCTTAATTCCCTATTGCTATCAGGAGCATTACCATATTCCTAGTCATCCAGGTTTATAACATCAGTGTCAGCAATTCACTTGCACTTCTCTCCTGTATGTAATCTGTGGCTAAGTCTTATTTCTACCCACATAACTTCTCTGGGATATATCTACCTCTCTATTTATACAACTGACACCCCAGTACAGGTCCTTAATCACTTTACACATAGACTGTTGTTATAACCTTCTGGAGGGCATCTCTGCCTCAAGTCTCTCCCCACTCCAGTCTATTCTCCACTTAGCTACAAAAGTATCTGACCACGTGACACCCCTAATTAGTAAACTCCAGTGGTTCCTTATTATCTCCAGGATCAAGTGTAACATTCTGCTTGGCTTTTAAAGTACTTAACCTGGCCCCTTCCTGCCTTTCCCCAGTCTAATTACATTACACTCCTTTCCACCTACTCTGTTGACTCTGGCCTTCTTGCTGTTCCTCACAAAAACCCTCCGTCTTTCCTCTCCATGCCTTGGCTGTTTCCCATTACCTGGAATGTTTTCCCTCTTTGTCTTTGCCTCTTGATTTCTCTGACTTCAGGACCCACCTAAAATCCCACTGTTTACAAGATGCTTCACATGGATTGCCCCAGCTCCTAGTGTCTTACCTTAGAGACTACAATTTCTCAGGTTATGTGGAGGTTTAGGGATGCTTGAGACCCCCGCCAAAGAAAAAGTTTATTAAAGATTTGCCATATTGGGTAGACTCTAAAGAGTCAGAGCAGTTGTGATGCTTGTGTTGACAGGAGGGCCAGATTGAATCTGAAGTAGACTGAATCTGAGAGCCTTCAATTGAGGCAAGATGGATCCTATATACAGAAAGATTGTGGGAGGGATCTAGGGTGGTATGGGACTGGGGTGGGGGGGACTGGGGTGAGGTCAGACTCCAGGAATGGGAATAAGGGTGGGAAATAGCCGAAGGCTACCTGGAGATGACTGACAATGGAGAGCTAGAGTAAGGGACTTGGATATAGATAATTTGATAGGATCAAGGGTAAGCAGACAATGGAGGTAGCAGACAACAGGATTTGGGCAAGAAAAGCTAAATCAAGTAGGAAGAATTCAAGGAGAGTTCAAAGGGGTTTCCTCAGTCTATACCCCATCAGATACATATAGTTGTTTGCTGTGTGTCACCCCCATTAGAATGTGAGCTCGTTCAGGGTGAGGAGTATAATTTTGCTTTTCTTTGTGTCCCTAGCACTTAGCACAGTGCCTTGCAAATAGCAAGCACTTAATAAACTTCTCCAGAACCAGAATGGTCTTTTTTTTTCCCCTCAAGCTCCTATAGCCCTTAGTACTTATATGCTAAATAAATATTTATTGAATGAAATGTTCCCAGTATCATCAGGTAATTCTGATCACTTAAAAATAGTCATTCAAGACAAGAAACTTTAAAGATGATGAGAATTCTTTGTTATTGGGGATGGTTTTCTGGAAACAAGGAGGGATGGGGTGTGGAAATCTAGGTAATGTAAAAACAAAAAATAACAAAAAAATTTTCAGATGATGGAAAATACCTATGAATAGACTTTGTATAGTGCATCTATACTCTGGAGATCTTCTAGTTGGCAAGACAAAAGTGCATTTTACAGGAAACAACTAATAAACAATTACAAATGTGCAAGGACAAACTATATAAAGGGATGAAAGAAACATAAAAGGAACTAAATGTTAAAAACAATGTTAGGCTTACTAAGGAAAGGTTTATTGGAAGGCATGACTCAAATTGGTTCTCAGTTGGTATAAAGGAAGAAGAATGGTGAGGCTCTTATGTGCAAACAAAACACACCTAGGAGAAGGAAAGTGAAAAACTTTGTATCAGACTTCTCTGCTGTTTTGTATCCAAGATCTATAAACACTTAACATATATTAAAGACCAAAAGCCATTCCCCTGTAGTCTGGTGGTCAAAGGATATGGACAGACAATTCTCAAAAGGAGAGTTGCAAACTGTTAACCATATGAAAGAATGCTCCAAATCACTAATAAGTGAAATGCAAATCCACAGTGAATAGAGTGCCTGGCCTGGAGACAGGAAATTTCAGCTTCTTAGGAGTTCAAATCCAGCTTCAGACACTTACTAGTTATGTGACCCCTGACAAGTCACTTAACCCTGTTTGCTTCAGTTTCCTCATGGTCAAATAAACTGAGAAGGAAATGGCAAACCACTCCAATGTCTTTCCCGAGAAAACCCCAGATGGGGTCGTGAAGAATTAGACATGACTGAACAACAACATAAAACTGAGGTTGTCTGTACACACTACAAGTTGGCAATCATGACAAAGGACTATAATAGTCGATGGAGGGGAAGATGGGAAGTTGGAGATACCACATTGCTGGAAGAGAAACAGTATGGCCATTTTGAAAAACAGCTTGGAATTAAGTCAGTGCCTAAATCATCCATACCATTTGACCCAGTGATTCTACTATAAGGCATATGCCCCGAGAACACAGGACAAACCAAAATATTTACAGCAGCATTTTTTTTGGTAGCAAAAGATTGGAAACAAAGTAGATGCCCGTTGATTGAGGAAGAGCAAAACAAATGGGTACATGAATGCAGTGGAATGGTACTGCGCTGTGAGAAATGACAAATGTGATGCATATAAAGAAGCAATGAAAGATCTGCTTGAATTGATGCAGAGGGAAGTAAGCAGAGCCAAGAAAACAATTTGCATGACTAGCAATGTAAACAGAATAGCTGCAAGAAACAAAAAATCTAAATTAGAACAAGCACGCCTCGAAAGAACAAACAAGATACTGCTGCTACACATATTTTCATACTTTTTCAGTGTATTGATCAGTTGTGCTGTTTCCTTCCTTTTTATCTTAGAAAAAAAAAACAAACCATATTAAATGGCTCCCTGGCAAGAAGAAACGGAGGAACCCAAATAATAATAGCTCACGTTCACTAAGTAACAAGCACTGTGCTAAGTGCTGTACAGTGAGTTCATTTGGTTCTCAAGACAATCCTGGAAGGTAGGTGCTATTATCCCCATTTTGCAGATGAGAAAACTGAGGCAAAAAAAAAAAAAGAGGATAAGCGATTTGCCCAGGATCACACAGCTAGTATCCAAGACCAGCTTTGAACTCGCAGGTTCCCGACTCTAGGCCCGGTGCTCTATCTGTTCACCACCTAGCCAATAGGAAAAAGATACCTGAAGACAATTTTTAAAAGTGAATGGTGATGCTCAATATGAAACAGCAGAGCAGAGTCTAAAAACAATGATCAGTGCTGTATAAGCAGATCTGGACCTACAACAATCCTATGTTGGGAAATACAGTAAAGATTGGATAGGTATGGGATGGGAGGAAGTTACTGGGGAATTCAGATTTAATGGACAATAAGAATTTAAGATTATTAAGCCAGGTTAAGATGTGATCAAAGTGGCATTTAAGAAAGATCATCCTGGCCACTGAACATTGGGTAGACTGGAGTGGGTTAAGGGTGCAGACCGAGAAACAGATTAGCCAAGAGATGATTGTAGTAAACTAGGCATAAGATAATGAAGACCAGAATGGAAAGTGGCAGTGGAAGAGAAAGAGTCAAATCATACTTTGGAGAGGAAGGTTGGCTTGTGAGTGCTTGAATATGGGAAAGAAAAGAGAAAGGAGTGAAAATCAGTTCCAGGTTTTCAAGTCTGGATGACCTATTGAAGAATAGTGTGTGTAGTCGACAATGAGATTAATTCTTTCAGTAAATATTTGTTGAGCTTATTTTTTCCTTCATAGAGCTTACAGTTAAGATTTTAGGGGATATACACATTAAATTATAACATAGTTTTGTGAAGAAGCTGGCATTGGAATTAAATATGAATTTAATTTCATTAAATATTAATTTAATTTCAGGCATTCTTTGAAACCAGCCTTGGGAACATTTATTGTCATGACTTTGAAGTATCTTAGACATGGATTCTAGTTAACAATAGTCTTTTTGTTTGCTGTCCTGGAAATGCTAAACCATGAGCCTGAAAGGAATTAGTATGTGGCAAGTGTAAATTCAATGGAATACAGTGTATTTCCATTTCGACCTTTACTATTTCCGCTAAATTGCATCTCTTGACTACATAGGAAGTCACTAGGCCTAAAATATACATTTCAGGTTGCTAACGGTAATTAACAATGTGTGTTTGTATGTGTGTGTGTGTGTATTTGATAGTTTTTTACCTTCGCAGCTTTTATAACAGTGTAACAAAGTTTACCCATTTGGTATGAACCTGAAGAGGTTTGGGGTTGAGGGGTACTCAAGATCCGGAAATACCAACACTCCAGTTCCTTGACCAAAGAATTCGACCCAAAACTCCTCAGCCAAGGAAAAAGGCAAAGTTTATTAAGGGTTTGCCATAATGTCTTAAGAAATCCCATCCTTTGTTTTCACAAGCAAGCCAGATTGAATCCACTGAGCTAGGTTGAATCTGAGCACCTTCATGGGTGCAAGATGGAGATTATATACAGAAAGCTTGTGGGAGGGATTGAGCGGTGGTCCGAGGTGACTAGAGGAGGGGTTTAGGGAGGGTCTTGAGGAGGAGTCTAAGGAGGAGCTTGATGGGACTGGGATGAGGTCAGACTCCAGGAACCAAGAGAATGGGATTAAGGGTGGCAAGTAGCTGAAGGGTACAGCCAGGGTAACAGAAGAGGGTATCAATAGTATGTATAGATATAGTATCTAGGGTATCAAAGTATCTAGATACTTTGATTAGGATCAAGGGCGGAAACAGCCAGAAGGCAATCCAGAAGTGGCCAGACAATGGAAGGCTATAGGCTAGGCTATTTAGGCATGAAAAGCCAGATCAAGTGGGAAGATTCAGGGTGGGGTTCAAGGGTGTTTCCACAGTCTAAACCCCATCAATCCTACTATTTTTAATGGAGATTATCCTAATTAAAGGAGGTAGAGTGGGGGGGGGGGGAAGGAAGAGCAACAAACTAAGGAGTTGGGATTACTGGGTTCTAGAGTTATCTTTACCACTAACTAGCTGTATGAATTTAGGTCATTTAATCTTTCTGGACTTTGATATTTCAGTGGACCATGTGTACTCTTTGGTAGGATTAAAGATAAAAATTTTTCTATGCCTTTTCACCCTGCGATTCCTGTCCCTGTCTTAAAGTAGAATACCTAATAACTATATCCCTTTTCATGGCTATCAATGCAACACACGAGCTGTCTGTTATTCCTCACTCTAGCTATATGACTAGCCTACATTTTGTATTCATATATGTTTCTGATATCTTTTAAACTAATCACGTGAAAGGCATCATTAGTAATATGCAGTGGCTTGTTTCCCAGATATGATCCTGCCTATTTTCTTCTTCCAGATTGGTTCTGAACCCAGCTTACTGACTGTCTGCAGTATCTGTTCCTTATATGTATATCAGCAGAGTAACTCAATAGGTTGCTCTTCCAACTACATGTGATAAGCTGGATAAGCTGGTTAATATGCATCCTTTCATTTAATTGTTAGGTTGATCTCTTCTGAGTGGCCATGGATTTCAATAAAGAGATCTCTTCCATTGATAGCAATGAATCAGAGGAAATACATAGAGCACATCTTGTGGGGGGGAATCCTCAATGCAATCAACAAAATGTCACCCACCAACGGGACATCTGGAGAACCTTGTCATTCATTTGGACTTTTTTTTTTTTTAGGACATCCTCCATTACAGTAGCAATCACTTCATGGCAAATCTGCATCTTCCTGTTTTACACCTTACTTGATATTGACAATCAGAGGATTGTTGAACAAAGTTCTCTGTGGCTGCATCTACCAAGGAATCTGATCATGTCTATATGGGAGCCATACTATTAGAAGGGGGCCTTTGTTGAGTTCTACCCACTCAAGTGCTTTATTGGTGATTAATAAAGGATAAATATAGCAAGAGTTTATCCTCTACATATTTGAGTCAATTTTTGAGGCCACGTGGTGTAATGGATAGAGAGATAGCTTTGGAATCAGGAAAACCTGGGTTCAAGTTCTGCTATGGATATATATAGGCTATGTGATCCTCAGCAAGTCATTTAACCTCTCAGAGACTCAGGCAACTCACTTAAGACTTGCAGAGGTGACAATCTACATTCAAAAAGAAAGTTCCTCAATCTCCTTATGCTAATGAAATCACAATTCCATTTCCCATCATTTGTGGTATGTTATACAGAATCACTTGGGAAAAATTGCCTGTTCCATTCTGGAATCTCCTTGATATTCTCAAGGACTCATCCCAAAGACTTTATATTTATTTCGTAATAATGCTATTCAGAATATTTTTCTTTCTTTTGGAATTCACTGAATGGTATTTTAGGTACTGAGGCATTGAGTCAAAATGTGGTTCCACTGTCATCAATAATAACACTGTAGAAACACTGCTAGATATGTTCCATTTGACATCTATTTGTCCTTCCAGTTTCACCCGTGGTTGTTCTGGCTCTATGGGGCTTCATGCCAACCTTTCTATATGCTTGCTTTCTCCTGGACTGCTTTTCCCTGTTTTATGAGTCACTACTGCTCATAATCTTTCATCCTCTTCCTAATGTTTTGCAAATAATCATGAATTCTAAACTGGTTTTCCTTTTCACTGCCATGTTTCTCCATTTGGTAAAGACATCAAATGTTTAATGGCTGGTGTGATTTATGGACTCTTTTAACCCCCTCTGTGTAGCAATTGTTTTACATCAGTTAAACTTATCCAAGAAATAATAATCAGAGGCACTGTCTTTTATCCATTTCCCATTTTTCAGAGTCAACAATTGGTTTAAGTGGGTTGAGTTGGAGTTGTAATTACACACAGTGGAATAATTTCAGTAGAAATGAAAATAAAATCTAAAAATCTTGGTTTTCCCTTCTTCAAGTAGAAGGTAATTATCATATGATTAAAAAAACCTTCACATAGCAATTTGTATTTACATGGTCATAAAAGGAAGCAAGGCTTCTTTTTTTTTTTTTAAAGGAGATTATTAATCCTTACATAGCCCTGGGACCCACAGACTAAGTTTAATCCTGGGAGCTGACTGCAAGAAAGTGAATTTTCTTCTTTGATTCATTGCTTCCACCTGGAGTCACTCCAAGAAAATCTAGTATATTAGTGATTTAATCACATATTTGGTCAATCAATACACATTTATTAAGCTCCTTCCTTCCTTCCTTCCTTCCTTCCTTCCTTCCTTCCTTCCTTCCTTCCTTCCTTCCTTCCTTCCTTCCTTCCTAACTTCCTTCCTTCCTTCCTTCCTTCCTTCCTTCCTTCCTTCCTTCCTTCCTTCCTTCCTTCCTTCCTTCCTTCTGTGTGAGGTAAATAAAATGTGAAGACTTCACAGAGAAGCTATGTATAAATATGTATCTATATCTATACTAAGAAATGTTTAAAAATCAAGAAATAGGGAAATAGGGAAGTGGAAAAATTCTGAGGCCATGAGAGTCTCATGGCTCAACCTCTGGGAAAGTTTACCCTGAAACTTTTTGTTCTTTCTTCTGGTTCTGGTTTAAGATTTGCTAAGAAGAATAGGGTCACTGTGACCTGCTTTCCTTTACTGTAAAAGTACTGTAGAAGAATGGAGAAGGTCTCCCCCTCCCCTTATCCTATTCTCCTTCTTCAGATTTGTAGATGTCACCTCAGTTGTAATCATTAACTAAGGGAATGGGAATTGGAGTTTGTGTGCCTCAATTTCCTGGTTCTTTGTCTAGCTTTTGCGCTCAGATT
>CM053627.1:213522398-213537410 GCA_028646595.1 Phalanger gymnotis | reverse complement strand
AAATTTAATCAATGAAGTTCTTTCATCCCACTTCCTTTCCTTCCTTCCTTCCCCTCTCTCTCCCTTCTTCCTTCTCTTCCTCTGTAGACATAGGGTATCAAACCCTTAGCTGTGGGTGTTCTGCCCAAAGGAATGTAAATGTAGATGGGTGAAACCTAGCAAGATATCTTGGGGTTTAGTGGCTAGATTTCTTTCTTAAAGACCAAGCCTTAAACTCAGTTTACTTTGGCTCTCATTGATTGGCCAATGTAGGTCCCAGCCCAAGACTACTTAGTGGTCATAGTTTGGGCTCAGATGGCTCTGAGCGAATGTAAATGTAAATTGTTTCTGTTTTGGCCAGAAACCCTTAGGGTCTTCCCCAGCTTGATAGAATTTTTTTTTTTTCCAGTAAGAGGTCCTATTCCTTGGCTCATTTCTTACCTAGCCTTAAGGTAATGGCCTTTGGCTAGTCAAAGTGAGAACTTGGAAAGTCCTTAGCTTAAAAAGGCTAAGTTCTCCCAATGCATCCAAGGTTGCCAGTTATCTTGACCCATGTCTTGCCACTGTGTTGAGGTTTATGGTTGCTGGGATCCAGAAATAGCTAGGATTTGAGGGTCCTGCCCGAATGAATTTGACCCAAGCTTTCTTCAGGTGAGGTAAGACAAGGTTTATTAGAATACCAATAGAAGGTGGAGGTGTGATTCTAAAAATGTGCCCTAATGGCCAGACTGTTAAGGAATCTGAGCATATGTGATGATTGTATTGACAAGAGAGTCAGATTGAATAGGAGCACTTTCATGGAGGCAAGATGGAGGGGTCTGGATATTATTAAGGGAGTGGCAGTCTAGGGTGGAGCCAGGTGCAGACTATGAAAGGGTAGCTAATTAACTGGGAAGGGCAGATTGCTCCAGCCAACACCTAGGGACCTGAGCCAGGTGGGAAAGTCCAGGGACTTTTCCTTTTTGGGGTCCACATACCAAAGAAAGTTCAGATCCCACCCTCATCAACTGGACCCCAATGACTCTGAAGGAGAAAGTAAGGCTGGTGACTTTGCACAGCCCTTCCTCACTTAAATCCAATTCACTTACAAGCCATGGCATCACCTTCCTGATGCCCTGGTCCTCTTCGAGACTGAAGGACAAACAACAAACATTAAGCACCTACTTTGTATGTGCTAGGCCCTATGCTAAGTATTGAGGATACAAAGAAATGCAAAAGATAGTCTCTGCCCTTGAGGAGCTCAGAAATCTAATGAGGGAGACATCTTTCAAACGATTGTGTACAAACAAGCTATAATGCCAGATAAATAGGAAATAAACAGAAGGAATGATGGGGTTTAGACTGTGGGAACCCCTTAAACCCTAACCTGAATCTTCCCATTTGACCTGACTTTTCATGCCCAAACAGCCTAGCCTAGCCTTCCATTGTCTGGTTACCTCCAAATGCCTTCTGGCCAGTTCCCACCCTTGATCCTATCAAAATATCTATACCCAAGTCTGTTACCCTAGTCCTCCATTATCTGTCATCTTGTAGCCTTCAGCTATTTTCTACCCTGGAGTCATCACCCCAGTCCTCCTTAACCCCCTCCTCCCATCATCCCAAAATATCTGACCACCCTAGATCCCTACTTCAGACTTTCTGTATGTAAGTGTCATCTTGACTCCATGAAGAGGCTCAGATTCAATCTAGCTCTGCTCAGATTGTTCTGACCCACTGGCATTAGCATCACAAATGCTCAGACTCTTTAGAGTCTACCCATTATGGGTAATCTTTAATAGACTTTGTTTTTCTTCAGCTGAGAAGACTTTAGTCAAATTCATTTGAGCAGGACCGAGAATGTAGGTATTTTGGGGTCCTGAGCACCCCTAAACCTCATCAGGAAAGCAATAGAATGAAAAGACTGGAAAGGGCTTCCTGTAAAAAGTGGAATTTTAGCTAAGACTTAAAGGAAGTCAAGAGCAAGAAGTGAGGATGAGAATTACAGGTATAGATACAGCCAGTGAAAATGTCCAGACTCTGAAGAAAGAATGTTTTGTTCAAGGGACAGCAAAGAGGCCAGTGTCATTGGTTTCCATAGTACATGAGAGGGTACAGTGTAAGAAGACTAGAAATGTAGGGTGGATATAAAGACACTTTTAAAGAGAATTTTATATTTGATCCTGGAGGTGATAAGGAGCCTTTAGAGTTTATTTAATGGGGAGGAGTGTGTGTGGGGGTGACATGTGAGACTTGTGCTTTAGGAAGATCACTTTGGCAGCTGAGTAGAGGGTTGAGCAGAGTGAGGAGAGACTTGGGGGTGGCAAACCCCCCAATAGGTTATTGAAATAGTCCGGGAGTGAGGGCCTGGGGGGCAGTGGCAATGTCAGAGGAAACAAGGGGGCATATGCTAGGGATGTTATGAAGGTAAAAATCAGTGGCACTTGGCCACAAATTGGATATGGAGAATGAGAGAAGAGTGAAGAGTCAAGGATGGTATCTAGTTTGTAAGCCTAGATGTCTGCCATGATGGTTGTGTGCTTAACAGTAATAGAAAAGTTGGAGAAATGGAGGACTTAGGAGAAAAGACAATAAGTTCTGTTTTGGATATGTTGAGTTCAAGATATCCAGTGGCCAGTTAGAAATGAAAGATTGGAGTTCAGGAGAGGGATTAAGATTCAACTAATGGATCTGAGAATTATCAAAAAAGAAATGATAATTGAATCCATGGGAGCTGACAAAACCAAGAAGTGAAATAGTATAGAGGAAGAAGGGAAGAAAACCCAAGCCAGAGCCTTGGGAGACATCCACGGTTAGTGGGTGTGACCTAGATCAAAATCAAGCAAAGGAGACTAAGAAAGATCTGTCAGGATGAGAACCAGGAAAGAGTAGTGTCAAGAAAACCTAGAGAGAAGAAATAATCAAGAAGAGGGTAATTAACAGTGTCAAAGGCAGCAGAGAGGTCAAAAAGAATGAAGATTGAGAATAGGTCATCAGATCTGGCAACTAAGAGATCACTGATGACTTTAGAGAGAGCAGTTTAAGCAGAATAATGAAGTCAGATGTCAAATTATAAAGTATTAAGAATAGAGTGAAAGTGGAGGCATCTATTGTAGACAGCTTTCTCAAGGAATTAAGTCACCAAAAGGAGAGCTATGGGACTATACTAGCAGGAATGAATGGATCAAGTGAGCATGAGAGAGAGGTGAGCATTTTTGTTAGGTAGTAATAAGAGTTTGAAGAAAAATGAGAAAGTTGGAAAGAAGGGGCAACCAGCTGGAGAAGCAGGATAAATTGGAAATAATCATAGAAAGATGATACTCCTGTTAAGGCAGAATCAGAAAAGGCTTCTTATGGAAGGTGGGATTTTAGTTGTGGTTTGAAGCCAGGGAAAGACAGGAGGTGGAGATGAGAGTGGAGAGAACTTCAGTCATGAGAGACAGCTAATGCCTTGCTAAAAGGCAAGGAGCGGTAGGTTGAAGTATCTTGTGGATGGAACAATAAAAAGGCCAATGTCACTAGATTTCAGAGTACATGGGAGTGAGTAAGGTATAAGTAGTAGATAGAGGAAGAGGCAAGTTTATGAAAGCTTTTGAAAGCCAAACAGATGGCTGTATATTTGATCCTGGAGGTGTAGTAGGAAGGCCGAATTTATGATCTCAAAGAGAATATGTCTGAATGGTTCAAAACCTCAAGAGATAAGGAATTCTCTAAGTAGAAGGCATCAAAACATTTATTTAGGCCTCACAGTAACAGACTCACGAACCATCCTCCCCATTCCAATATTGTGATCATAAGCTTCCAGGCCCAATAAGCCCGCCTCACAAGAGTAACCAGGAGGCCACAGAGAAACATGATGGCATTAAACCAAATCATATTCATGCTTCCCTTCTCTGGTAAGGGGATTACCCACTAGCCTCAAGTCCTTGCTCGTACTCCTGGGTCCACACACGGGTCGGCTCTCCTTCCGCAGCTCCTGCTTTGGCTTTTTCTTCAGCTTCAGCTGTAGCTGTCTCTTGGCTCGCCTCTCCTCGAAGCCGAGCCTCTGGCGTCCTCAAGCCCTGCCTCAATGACCAGAGGCCATTGGTTCCCGAGTTGGCCCCTCTTAAGTCATCAATCTATACCCACACAGGTTTCACACCTAATAGGGCTTTGGGCCTGGGGCTTAGCACTTAGCAAGATTAAATGAAACAGCTGAATGACTCCTGAAGTGCTAAGGAGCCCATTTTGCCTTCCCGACACAGGAGGTCACTGGAATTGACTGAATCGGAGGGATGACATTGTCAGACCTGAGTTTTAGGAAGATCAGTTTGATGGACTGGCATGAAGAGAGACTTGAGACAGGGAGACCAACCAGAAGGCTGTTGCAGTATTCCAAGTATGAGGTGATGAGGGCCTGTACCACAATGGTCGAAGTGATAGAAAAGGAAGAGTACGCAAGAGGTGATTCACAGGTAAAATTGACCAGATGTGGCAATAGATTGAACAGAGCGGTGAGAAAGAATGAAGAATCCAGAACTACATCTAGGTTATGAGCCTGGATGACTGGAAAGGTGTCATCATTTGGAAAGTTAGGGAATACTGGAGGGCTGGGGGTGGAGGTGGGGTGGATAATAGTGCAGTTTTGGACACGTTGAGTTTAGGATGTCTGCGAGACAGTGGCAGAACCAAGATGGCAAAGTAGCAAGAAGCATACAGCAAACCCTTTCTCCTTCCCCCCACCCCTCCCAAAAAAATTCCTCCAGAAAGATGCAGAAAATGCACTAGATTGAATCCTGATGGGAAATCTCAGAAAAAATCTCAGGGAGGCATTTTTCTTCCAGGTCAACATAAGGTGATAAATAGGAAACTCTGTGGACATTAGGGATAGGATCTAGTCAGAAGTGGGGGTCTGTGTGTGGAATGCTCCGGTGCAAGGAGAAGCTGTTTATCTGTGCAAGACCCATACAGGGCACAGCATGTAAAATGGAGGAACACTATAGAAGCTCTGTCACCCACTTTCTACTTCTAGGTCACAGATCCAGGGCAGACTGAAGAGAGGACCGGGAATGGTCCTCTGAAGAGAGGTCAGGGATGGCATTCAGGGGTAAGAAGAAGTTGCAGGCCCTAGGCTGTGTACCAAGAAAGGAGCAAATTTATAAGCTAGCAGTAGCTATGTGGCTGCAACACCAGGAGCAGAGGAAGGCCTCAGTTTCAACTAAAAGCTGTCTGAAGACTGCAGTAGCATAACTAGAACAGAACAAAGAGAAGCCTGCAGTTCTGTCTCTCTGAGCCAGCAGAGCTTCTATAACTATGTGTTAGTGGCTAAGTCTAACAGCAGTCTACTGTTGCTCAGAAATAAGCCCAGTCAGGAACTTGCAGAGATAAGACCAGGACAAAAGTGATCTCTTTGCCTTGGATCAGACCACTCTGGGAGCAATGAAACCTTATAGGTTTCCCACCCTGAGCTATTTGTGAAGTCCTAGATAATAGTACCCCTAAGAAAGCAGCAACAAGACCAGCCCAGACCTTCCTTCTGGAAATTCTCAGAGCCTGACCCAAGTCTAAACCAGCAGTACGGAAAATGAGCCAACAAAAATAATCCTACCACAGAAAGCTACTGTGGATTTCAGGAATACTCGAGATGCAAACCCAGAAGAAAAGAATAATTGCAAAACATCCACAAGCAAAATTTCAAAGAAAAACATACCTTGTAAACAAATTCAAATAGAATACCTAGAAAATATGAAGAGTTTTCAAAATTTTATAAATGAAATGAGAGTACTAGAGGAAAAAATGAAAAAGAAATGAGAGTTGTACAGTAATCATCAAAAGTATTTGGTACTGGCTAAGAAATAGAGTGGTGGATCAGTGGAATAGGTTAGGTACATGAGACACAGTAGTCAACAACTATGGTAATCTACTGTTTGATAAATCCAAAGACTCCAACTTCTGGGTTAAGAACTCCCCATTTGACAAAAACTGCTGGGAGAAGTGGAAAGTAGTATGGCAGAAACTAGGCATAGACCAACATCTTACAGCTTATACCAAGGTAAGGTCAAAATGTGTACATGATTTAGACATAAAGGGTGATACCATAAGTAAAGTAGGAGAGCGAGGAATAGTTTACCTGTCAAATCTATGGAGAAGGGAATAATATATGACCAAACAAGAAATAGAGAACATTATGAAATGCAAAATGAATAATTTTGATTATATTAAATTAAAAGGTTTTTGCTCAAACAAAGCCAATGCAACCAAGATTAGAAGGAAATCAGAAAGCTGGGAAACAATTTTTATAGCCAGTGTCTCTGATAAAGGCCTCAATTCTAAAATATACAGAGAACTGAATCAAATTTATAAGAATAGAAATCATTTCCCAATTGACAAATGGTCAAAGGATATGAACAGGCAGTTTTCAGGTGAAGAAATTATCTACAGTCACATGAAAAAAAAAATGCTCTAAATCACTATTGATTAGAGAAATGCAAATTAAAACAACTCTGAGGTACTGCCTCACATCTATCCGATTGGCTAATATGACAAAAAACAAAAATGATAAATGTTGGATAAGAGGTGGGAAAATTGGGCCACTAATGGACTCCCAAACACTGACAAAAAAGGGCCTAGACAGCACATTTCACAAACTTTTAATAATTGCCCATATATCTTAGAACCAGAGAGCAAAGTTGAAATAGAAAGAATTCACCACCTCCTGATCACCTCCTAACAAAAGCCCTCAAATAAAAACTCACAGGAACACTATATCCAGAACTTCCAGGTCAAAGAAAAAACACTAGAAGCATCCAGAAAGGAAGAGTTCAAGTACTGAGGAGTTACAGTCAGCATCACACATGATTTAGCAGCCACCACTATAAAGGAGTGAAGAACTTGGTACACAATATTCCAGAAGGCAAAAAATAGGGGCAGCTAGGTGGTGCGGTGAGTAGAGCACCAGCCCCGTGTAGTAGGAAGGCCGAATTTATGATCTCAAAAAGGATCATATATATATATCTGAATGGTTCGAAATCATTGGGTAAATAGAATTCTCCAAGCAGAAGGCATGAAAAAATTTATTCAGGGCCCAGAGCAACATATTAGCGAACCAACCTCCCCATTCCAGTATTGTGAACACAAGCCTCCAGGCCCAGTACGCCCGCCTCACAAGGGTAGCCAGGAGGCCACAGAAAAATAAGATGGCATAAATCATATTCACTGCTCGAACTCCTGGGTCCACACAGGGGTCGGCTCTGCTTCGGATTTTTTCAGCCAGCCAAGCCTCTGGCATTCTCAAGCCCCACCTCAATGACCAGAGACCAGAGACCAATTGGTTCTGGAGTTGGCCCCTCTTAAGTCATCAATCTACACCCACACAGGTTTCACACCTGATAGGGCTTTGGGCCTGGGGCTTAGCACTTAACAGGTGAAAGCACTTTCAAGGTGAACAAAAGCCAAACTCCTCAACGGCACCCCCAAATTAAGTACTAAGGAGCCCATTTTGCCTTACTGGCACACCCTGGAGTCAGGAGGACCTGAGTTCAAATCCGACCTCAGACACTTGACACGCTTACTAGCTGTGTGACCTTGGGCAAGTCATTTAACCCCATTTGCCCTGCACCCCTCCCCGCAAAAAATAAGGGATTACATCCAAGAATAACTTGGAAGCATTTCTGATGAAAAGAGCTATATAGAAACATTGTAGTTCAAACACCAGAGTTAAGAGAAACATAAAAACGTAAATAGGAATAAAGAAAGATAAAGGGCTAAACAAGGATAAACTGCTTACATTTAAATTTGGGGAGATGATAGATGTGTCCTCTCTGAATTTTATCATCATCAAGGGTCATAGAGAGAGTCTAATTGGACAAAGCCTGGGAGCAATTCTGATGTGTCTTAATGAATTTAAGAGAAGAATGGAAACAGGAAGAGGAGTATACTGGGGCCAAAAGAAGGTTAGGAAAATCACACACTATCTAGATGTACAAATAGATATCTATACTAATGAGGAAGAGATTGGGGGAAATGACCAGTACTTGAATCTCACGTCTGAACTAGTCAAAAGGGGTTACGAAAGATGATGATTGGGGCAGCTAGGGGGTGCAGTGAGTAGATCACTGGCCCTGGAGTCAGGAGGACCTGGGTTCAAATCTGGCCTCAGACACTTGACACGCTAGCTGTGTGACCTTGGGCAAGTCACTTAACCCCAATTGCCCTGCCTTCTCCCCTAAAAAGAAAAAAAGGATGACAACTGATAAAAGCCCAGAACATTTGGCAATTGAGTGATTCCTAGCACCTTGGAGACAGCAGTCTCACTTGAGCAATGAAATTGGCCAGACCGCTGAGGGGATGAGAAGGGAGGGAAAGGAAAGAAATTGGAAGCACCAGTTAAAGATGCCCTCAGAGAGTTTAGCCATAAAAAAATGTAGATGTAGGACTATGGCTAATGGATGGATGGATGAAGGGAGGGTTTATTTGAAGATAAGGGAGACATTGGTATGTTTGTAGGTAGCGGAAGCAACATACAGACAGGGAGATATTGAAGATTAGTGAAAGAGCAGGGATGACAGGAGCAACTCATCCTCCAACTTCGGCATGTTACAAAACTGACAACAATGCCATGTTGCATTTGCACAAATATAGTTAACAACACTTATAACTTCTTGCAAAGTGTCACTTAAAATAGTAACTTTAGCTCATAGATTTTGCTGATGCAAGATACAATGAAAACAAATGAGATCATGTGAATCTGGTAATTTTTTTTTAATCTGTGCAATAAACCCTTTCTGTTTTCCTGTCATGGAAGGTGCGCCATCTGTACATATACTCTGGAATGGGATCATTTATGCAGGTAGAAGATTTGCCTTGGCAAGGGAAGGTGACCTCTTTATGTGAGACATGAGGTGAAGGAAGAAATAATATCAGAAGGCATCTGAGTGAGAAAGACTGGATAAAAGGAAGCTCTCGGTAAATGGCCTCACATTATTCAATGAAATATGAGGCAAGATTCTCATTGGGGAGGGTGCAGAGAGGGAGAGACAGGGAAGTTTGAGAAGGGATGAAAATGTTTGAAAAAGGCATTGTGGTAAGTGGGATAGCGAATTAACTAGGGAGGTAGGATTGTCTTGCCACAGTGCAGGCCCAGTGGAGATTATGTAACATAAACTTAGTGGTCCCAGTCAGCAGGTTTTTGTGATCTTTTTTCAGCTTCATTCATCAACATGTGAGTGGGAGGAAAAGCAGCAGATGATGGGAAAAATCCAAAGCTAGGCTTGGCAGGACAAGATCAGCAACAAGAAAATGGAAGATGGTACTTGAGAGAAAAGGATAGTACAGAATCAAATTGGTTCATCGTGTGTAAAGATGGGAAAGGAGGAGAGTATCACCAATACAGGGGTGATGGCCTTGGAAAAGATGGAGGGCTCAAGAGACTGGAGATTTTGATGAGGAAGAACAGGGTTAAAGCAAAGTGGGAGGGATAGAATGACAAGAAACCGTGTTCAGGTAATGGAATTTTAAAATTCATGAACAAACATGGAAATAGCACATTTGATAATTGGAAGATCAAGGATATGACCATCTCTGTGTGTAACTGAGGTAGGGTGGAGGAGTAGGTCACAGGAAATAATTAAGTAGAGGAACTGAGAGGTTAGACTGTTTGAGGGAGCAAGAACAGGTATGTTGAAGGCCTGTACTATGAAGGCAGGAGTTAGGGAAGAGAGAAAGACTACTTTTCTTTGTACTTCTAGCACTTAGCGCAGTGCTTGGCATATAGTAAGTGCTCAATAAATGCTTGTTTTATTGTCTTCAAACCTTTTACACATCCCTTTTTAACAAGTTATAAGTTGAATATTGTCTCATGTAGAATAAGTGAACCAGCCTGTATATACCAAATAAAAAGGTTTTTTGTTTTTTTAAAAATAGCATATTTGGCCCCAGCATGATACTTAATGGGACATCTATACCCTGCCCCTTTTCTCTTCCTGGTCTAACTCATTCCTCAACCTGCTCTCATGCTGTCAGGTCTGGGGACGTTTTCTCAGAGTGAAACATCTGGCCATAGGGACGATCCAGTGTTTTACGGTTCTATAACTGATCTTCGTGGGGTGGGAGAGAGGATATTCTCATACTCAATCCTTTAATTCCTCAGCCCCACTAGTGTGCTTGCATCAAAACATTTAGTAAACTCAAAGGTAAAAGCAAAAATAATTTTAATATTTAATCAACAGAAGGCAAAAGCAGGAATAATCAAAATATTGTTTATTTTGTCTGGCCCCTAAACCTAGGTCATATTCCCATTAATGCACAAAAGGTTAATGGCAGAAAATGGGCACAAATAAAAATATGTATGCATATATACACACATGTATATATGTATTATATATCTGTATACACACGTATACACATACATATGCATATATTATTTTTAGTGTTCTTTTAAAGTTTTAAGTTCCAAATTCTCTCCTTTCCTCCTGCCTCCTCCCCCACCCATTGAGAAGGCAAGCAATATGATATTAATTATATATGCAAAATCATGTAAAACATTTCCATATTAGCCAATATTTTTTAAAAGGAAAATAAAAAAGTGAGAAAATTATACTTCAGTTAACGCTCAGAGATCATCAGTTCTCTCTCGTGATGGACAGCGTTTTTTCGTTATGAGTCCTTTGGATCATCGTATTGATCAGAGTAGACAAGTCTTTCACAGTTGAGCATCACTTCAATATGGCTGTTACTGGGCATAATGATCTTCTGGTTCTCCTCACTTTGCATCAATTCATGTAGGTCTTGCCATGTTTTTTCTGAAACCATACCCCTTGTCATTTCCCACAGCACAATAGGACTCCCTCATAATCATATGCCACGACTTGTTCAGCTATTCCCCAATTAATGAGCATCCTCCTATTGTCCAACTCTTTGCTACCACAAGAAGAGCTGCTATAAACATTTTTGTACATATAGGTCCTTTTCCCTTTTCTTTGATCTCTTTGGGGTGCAGACCTCCTAGTGGTATTGTAGGTCAAGGAGTATACATAGTTTTATAATCCTTTGGGCTTGGCTGCAAGTTGTTCTCCAGAGTAGTTGGATGTGTTCACTGCTCCACATTACTGTGCCTGTTTTTCCCTCATCCTCTCCAGCTTTTGTCATTTCTGATAGGTGTGAGTGTGCCTCAGCTTTGTTTTAATTTGCCTTTTTCTAATCAATAGTGATTAAGAGCATTTTTTCATATGACTACAGATAGCTTTAATTTCTTCTTCGCAAATCTGTTTATATCCTTTGACCATTTATCAAGGAATGGCTCTTATTTTTATGAATTTGACTCAATTCCATACTCAGTATATATTTGAGAAATGAAGACTTTATCAGAGAAACTGGCTACAAAAATTTTTGATATAACTTCATAGTCTATGCTACCTTTTTAGCAAAATGTAGTCTTCCTGATTATTTCTTTTAATTAGGTCGATTTTTGCTTTTGTTTAGTCTGAGATCATGATTGCTACCTCGGCCCTTTTTTAGTTCAGTTGAAGCATATTAGATTCTTCCCTAGCCCTTTATTTTAACTCTGTGTGTATCTTTCTATTTCAAGGATGTTTCTTGTAAAGAACATATTGTTAGACACTGGTTTCTAATCCATTCTCCTATCTACTGTTGTATGCATGAGCTCACCCCATTCATATTCACAGTTATGATTACGGTGTATTTCCCTCCAAACCATTTTCTTATGTTTCTTCTTCTCTCTCTCCTCAAAAGTCTGTTTTGCTTCTAACCATTGCTTCCCTTAATCTGACCTTCCCTTTATTATCCCCCTCCTTTTTCTTATCCCCTTCCCCTCTTATTTCCCTACTGGGTAAGATAGATTTCTATACCCGACTGAGTGTGTATGTATGTGTATGTATGTATACACATGTATGTATGTATTATGCACAGCTAAGTAGTGGTATTGCTAGGTCAAAGGGTACACATAGTTTTATACTTCTTTGGGCGTAGTTCCAAATTGTTCTCTAGAACGGTTAGATGAATTCCCTGTTCTGCATTAGTGTACCTATTTCTCCGTCATCCTATTCAGCATTTGTCATTCCTGATAGGTGTGATCAATAGCGATGTATTTATTTATTTGTGTGTGTATACATGTATATACGCACATACGTACATGTGTGTATTCTTTCCTCTTTGAACCAATTCCAATGACAATGGGATTCAAGCATTGCCTGTTATCTGCCCCCCACATTTTCCTCTCCACTTTAAAAACTCTTCCTTGTATGCCTCTTTCATGTGAGAAAATTTTCCCCATTTGAGCTTTTCCTTCTCCCAGTGCATCCCTTTTTCTCACCACTTCAATTTTTTTTTCAGACCATTCCAATGTAATCAACTTACATTCACGCCCTCAGTCTATATAAACATCTTTTAACTGCCATAATAATAATAAAGTTCTTAGGACTTACATGTATCATCTTCTCATATAGGAATATAAACAGTTTAACTTTATTGAGTCTCTTATGATTACCTTTTCATATTTACCTTTCTATACTTCTCTTAAGTCTTCTGATGGAATGTCATATTTTCTATTAAGCTCTGCTCTTTTTATCAGGAATGCTTGAAAGTCCTCTATTTCATTAAATATCCATTTTCCCCCTAAAGGATTATACTCAGTTTTGTTGGGTGATTCTTGGTTGTAATCTTAGCTCCTTTACCTTCCAGAATATCATATTCCAAGCCCTATAATCGTTTAAAATGGAAGTCACTAAATTTTGTGTAATCTTGACTATGGCTCCATGATATTTGAATTGTTTCTTTTTGGATGCTAGAAATATTCTCTCTCTCTCTCTCTCTTTTTAAATTAAGGTTTTTTATTTTTGGTTTGCAACACTCAGTTCTGCATGATTTGCAGTTCCAGATTTTCTTCCTCCCCCAGACAGCATGGAATCTGATATATCTTCCACATATAACTTCACATTAAAATTATTTACACAATAGTCAAGTTGTAAAGAAGAATTATGACCAATGGAATGAATCATGAGAAAGAAGAAACAAAACCAAAAGAAAAAAAAGAAAAGAAAAAAAAAAGAGAGCAAATGGTGTGCCTCAATCTCCATTCAGACTCCATAGCTCTTTCTCTGGATGTAGATAGCTCTCTCTATCATGACTCTTTTGGAGTTGTCTTTGCACCCTGCAGTGCTGAGAAGAGACAAGTCTATGAAGGTTAGTCATCACAGAATCAATATTATCTGTGGTTGTATATAATGTTCTCCTAGTTCTGCTCCCATCACTCAGCATTATATCGTGTAGGTTTGTCCAGGTTATTATGAAGTCCGTATCATCCCCATTTCTTATAGCACAATAGTATTCCATTACCTTCATATACCACAGCTTGTTCAGCCATTCCCCAATTGATGGGTATCCCCTTGATTTGCAGTTCTTTGCTACTACAAAAAGAGCTGCTATAAAAAAAATTTGTACATATGAGTCCTTTTCCCACTTGTGTCTTTGGGATACAACTCTAGAAGTGATATTGCTGGATCAAAGGGTATGAACATTTTTATAGCCCTTTGGGCATAGTTCCAAAATGCTCTCCAGAATGGATGGATCAGTTCACAGCTCCACCACAATGTTCCAATTTTCCCACATCTTCTCCAGCATTTATCATTTTCCTGTTTTGTCATTTGAGCCAATCTGACAGGAGAGATGTGGTACCTAAGAGTTGTTTTGATTTGCATTTCTCTAATCAGTAGTGATTTTGAGCATTTTTTCATAGGCATATAGATACCTTTAATTTCTTCCTCTAAAAACTGCCTGTTCATAGCCTTTGACCATTTCTCAATTGGGGAATGGCTTTTATTTCTATAAATTTGGCTCAGTTCCCTGTACATTTTACAGATGAGGCCTTAATTGGAGACACTAGTTGTAAAGATTTTCTCCCAATTTTCTTCTTCCCTCCTAATCTTTGTTGCAATGAGTTTTTTTTTAACAAAAACTTTTCAATTTAACATAATCAAAATTATCCATTTTGCATTTTGTAATGTTCTCTATCTCTTGTTGGGTCATGAATTCTTTGCTTGCCTGTAAATCTGATAGGTAAACTCTTCCTTGCTCTCCCAAATTGCTTACCGTATCAGCTTTTATTCCTAAATCATGAACCCATTTGGACTTTATTTTGGTATATGGTGAAAGATATTGGTCTACGCCTAGTTTCTTCCCTACCATTTTCCAATTTTCCCAGCAGTTTTTGTAAAATAGTGAATTCTTAGCCCAGAAGCTGGATTCTTTGGGCTTTTCAAAGAGTAGATTGCTATACTCGTCAGCTACTGCATCTTATGTACCTAACCTATTCCACTGATCCACCACTCTGTTTCTTAGCCAGTACCAAGTAGTTTTGATGACTGCTGCTTTATAATACAGTTCAATATCTGGTATGGCTAGACCAACTTCCCTAGCCTTTCTTTTCATTAATTCTCTAGATATTCTAGACCTCCTGTTCTTCCAGACGAATTTTGTTATTACTTCATCCAGCTCTGTAAAATAATTTTTGTGAGAATTTTTATTTTATTTATTTTATTTTGTAATTTTAGTTTACAGCATTGATTTTCACAAGAGTTTGAATACAAATTTTCTCCCCATTTCTACCCTCCCACCGACTCCAAGATGGCATATATTCTGGTTGCCCCCATTCCCCAGTCAGCCCTCCCTTCTGTCACCCCACTTCCACCATTCCCTTTTCCCTTACTTTCTTGTGGGGCAAGATAAATTTCTATGCCCCATTGCCTGTATATCTTATTTCCTAGTTGCATGCAAAAACTTGTTTTTAACATGTTTTTAAAACTTTGAGTGCCAAATTCTCTCCCCTCTTCCCTCCCCACCCACCCTCCTGTGCCAGTAAGGCAAAATGGGCTTAGTTTAACGGGTGCCCTTGAGGAGTTTGGCTTTTGTTTATGGTGAAAGTACTTTCACCTGTTAAAAGCTAAGCCCCAGGCCCAAAGCCCTATCAGGTGTGAAACCTGTGTGGGCGTAGATTAAAGACTTAAAAGGGGCCAATTCGGGAACCAATGGGTCTCTGGACTCTGGTCTCTAGTCCTTGAGGCGGGA
>CM053627.1:213506157-213521898 GCA_028646595.1 Phalanger gymnotis | reverse complement strand
TCCCACTAACCTTCTCTGTTATCTTTGGTGTTTGTGGGTTGAGAAGTCTGGTAACTGCCACAGCTCCCTGATTCATGGCGTTAGTGCCTGTTCTGCCCGGCTCCCAGTCTGGTTGGTCCGGGCATGGCTCACATTGGGCTCTGCTCCCCTCCACTCCCAGTTCCATATGATAGACCTTACCCAGCGACCATCCAAGCTGTCCTGGGCTGTATCCCTGCTTCCTTCTGCTATTTTGTGGTTTCGGAGTCATCTTTTATAGGTGTTTGGAGGGACCTGGGGGGAAGCTCATGCAACTCCCTGCTTTCCAGCCACCATCTTGGCTTTGCCCCCTCAATCTAAAATAATTTTTTGATAGTTCGATTGGTATGGTACTGAATAAGTAAATCAATTTAAGTAAAATTGCCATTTTTATTTTATTAGCTGGGCCTAAACATGAGCAACTGATGTCTTTCCATTTATTTAGATCTGGCTTTCTTTGTGTGGAAAGTGCTTTGTAATTATGTTCATATAGGCCCTGGGTTTGTCTTGGCAGGTAGATTCCCAAATATTTTATAGTGTCTGCAGTAACTTTAAATGGAATTTCTGTTTCTATCTCTTGCTGTTGGGATTTGTTAGTAACATATAGGAATGCCTAGGATTTGTGTGGGTTTATTTTATATCCTGTAACTTTGCTAAAGTTACTTATTATTTCAAGTAGTTTTTTACTTGATTTTCTAGGATTCTCTAAGTAAATCATCATATCATCTGCAAAGAGTAATAACTTAGTTTCTTCTTTGCCAATTCTAACTTCTTCAATTTCTTTTTCTTCTCTTATTGCAAAAGCTAACATTTCTAGTACCAAATTGAATAGGGGTGATAATGGACATCCTTGTTTTACCCTGGATCTTGCTGGGAATACTTTTGCTATCCTTGCTTTTGCTTTGTCTGAGACTAGGATTGCTACCCCTGCTTTATTTACTTTAGGTGAAGCACAATATATTCTACTCCAGCCTTTTACTTTTACACTGGGTGCATCCCCCTGTTTTAAATGTGTTTCTTGTAAACAGCATATTGTAGGATTATGGTTTTTAATCCATTCTGCTCTCTGCTTCCGTTTTATGGGAGCGTTCATCCCATTCACATTCACAGTTATGATTACTATCTGTTTGTTTTTCTTCTTCCTATTTCCCCCCTGTTTATGCTTTTATTTCTCCCTTCTCCTTTCCACTCCTCAACAGAGTTTTGCTTTTGAACACCCCCTTCCTCAGTTTACCCTCCCTATTGATTCCCTTCCCTTATCTTACCATTTTCCACTTGCTACTTCTTCCCTCCCTTCTGACCACCCCCCTCCCTTTTTTTTCTCCTTTCCCCTCCTACTGCCTGTAGGACAAGTTTGATTTCTATATTTATCAGGGTATGTTATTCCCTACTTGCACCAAATTCACCAAGAGTAAAGCTCTAATAATGCTCTTCTCTCTCCCTTCTTTCCCTCTACTATACTATGTTTTTGTGCCTCTTCATGTGATGTAATTTACCCTTTTCTACTACCTCCTTACCTCTTCTCCCAGAATCATCCCTTTATATCTCTTAATTATATTTCCTATCACGTCATTTATTTTATGCTGACGCCCACAGTCTATGAATATCCCTTTCAATTGTCATAATAACTGTACTATTCTCAAGACTCACACACACACACACACACACACATATATATATACCATATATAAAATAAATAATCCTATATAAGAGTGTAACTAATTAGTCTTATTGGTTAACTAGGTTTTTTCCCCCCATTTACCTTTTAATGTCTTTCTTGAGTTTTGTATTTGAAGATCAAATTTTCCATTAAGCTCTGGCCTTTTCATCAGGATGGTCTGGAATTCCCTTATTTCATGGAATGTTGATCTTCTTGCCTGGAAAATTATGCTCAGTTTTGCTGGGTAGTTGATCCTTGTTTGTAGGCCAACCTCTGTTGCCTTTTGGAATATCATATTCCAATTTCTCCTGTCATTTAATGTAGAAGCTGAAAGATCCTGCTTGATCCCGACTGTAGTTCTGTGATATTTGAATTTTTTTCTTTCTAGCTACTTGCAGTATTTTCTCCTTGACCTGGTAGCTCTGGAATTTGGCTATAATATTTCTTGGAGTTTTCAATTTGGAATCTCTTTTGGAGGGGTGATTGGTATCAATGACGATTTTCAATGATGATTTTAGTCTCTCATTCTAGGACCTCAGGACATTTTTTTTTTTTAAGGATTTCATGGAAGATACTGTCCAGGCTCTTTTTTTTTTTTTTTATCATGGCTTTCAGGGAGACCGATAATTCTTAGATTCTGTCTCCTGGATCTATTTTCCAGGTCAGCTGTTTTTCCAATCAGATATTTCATGTTATCTTCTATTTTTTCATGCTTTAGATTTTGTCTGATTCTTGATGTCTTATAGACTCATTAGCTTCTACTTGCCCAATTCTAATTTTTAATGTATTGTTTTCTTCCTTTAGCTTCTCTAACTCCTTTTTCATTTGGTTGATTATACTTTTCAATGAGACATTTTCTCCATTATATTCTGATTCACCTTAACCATTTTGCCAATTTTACTTTTTAAAGATTTTTTTCATCAATGATTTTTTTTTTTTACCATTTTTTCTTTTACCTCCCTAATTTGGTTTTTACAATCCTCCTTGAGTACTTCCAGGAATATTTTTTGGTCTGGAGACCAGTTCACTTTCCCTTTTGAGGTTTCAGATGTGGGTATAGTGTCCATGCTGTCCTCTTCTGAATTGGTATTTCTATCTTCCCTGTCTCCATAATAGGAATCAATGGTCTTTGGCTTTTTAATGTGTTTTTTTTTTTCATAGTGGTTTTTTTTTTTTTATTCTTCCTGGCTTCTAAAGTGAATCTCTGCTTCTGCAGCTCAGGGGGCTCTGTCCCCAGTTTCTTCTGTTGCATTCTGTGGGCCTGCTCACTAGCTTTATGTTCTATGGCCTCTGGTTTCGTGAGGTGTGGGGGAGGGGTGGTCTGGCTGCTGAGAGTCTCCTCTTCCCCAGGACTGCTCTACAGCACTGGTGGTCTCAGTTGTTGTCTGTGCTGGTGTCTGCCACTTCCTCTGGCTGTGCAAAGCCATGTCTGGGGTCCTGGTATTGATGTTTGTTAGCTCCTCCCCCCGGGGTTCAGTTACTGTCATTGTTCTTCTGAGGTGAGGGCTACTGGGTTACCTCTCTTCCTGCACTAGTCTCCTTCCACCACAACAAAAAGGGCCCTCTCCCCAACTTTGCTCACTACTGAAGCCCCACTTCTGGCTCCTCTGTTTCTCCTGAGGTAGTATTCTCTGGGTTTATTCAAGGGAGGGATGAGAGCCATTTTATCTGGCCATTATGGCTCCCAGAAGTCCAAAAAGGCTAGTTTCAAACCTTTAGACTGTGAGTTGGTGGCCTCCAGGCTAGCTGCTCCCACAGCCACAGGCTCTACACTGGTGTCTCCCATAGCTAGAAGTATTCTCTTTGACCTGGGAGCTCTGGAATGTGGCTATAATGTTCCTGAGAGTTTTCATTTTGGAATCTCAGGTGATCAGTGAACTTGTTCAATTTCTGTTTTACCTTCTGCATCTAATATCTCAGGGCAGTTTTTCTTGATAATTTCTTGAAATATAATGTCTCTGCTCTTTCTTTGATAATAACTTTCAGGTGGTCCAATAATTCTTAAATCATTTCTCCTTGATCTATTTTCCAGGTCAATTGTTTTTCTGGTGAGATATTTCACATTTTCTTCTATTTTTTCATTCTTTTGACTTTGTTTTATTGTTTCTTCATGGCTTATGGAGTCATTAGCTTCCCCTTGCCCAATTCTAATTTTAAAGGAATTATTTTCTTCAGTGAATTTTTGTACCTCTTTTGCCATTTGGTCTGTTCTGCTTCTTAAGGAGTTCTTTTCTTCAGTAAATTTTTGTGCCTCTTTTACCATTAGATCAATTCTATTTTTTTAAGTGTTATTTTCTTCAGTATTTTTTTTTGTATTTCTTTTACTGTTAATTCTCTTTTCATAATTTTCTTGCATAGCTCTCATTTCCTTTCCCAATTTTCCCTCTACCACTCTTATCTCTCTTTTAAAAAATTCTTTCAGGAATTCTTGTTGAGCTTGGGTCCAATTAGCATTTTTCTTTGAGACTTTTTAGTTGTCTTTACATTATTGTCTTCTTCTGAGTTTATGTCTTGGTCTTCCCTGCCACCATAGTAGCTTTTAATGATCAAATTATTTTTTCATTGTTTTCTCATTTTTCTAGCCTATTTCTTGACTTTGAATTTGAAAGTCAGGCCCTATTCACCTGGGGGTGGGGAGGTACTGTCCCAAGCTTCAGGCTTTTTGTGCCTCTGTTTTCAGAGCTAGTTCTAGGGGTCTGCAAGTTTTTGATGCTTCCAAGGTTGCGCAATCTTGGGAGTGGTCTGGTCACCACCTTTCTGGTCTGTGCCCTAGTCTTTACCCAGGAAAAGTCCTTGTTCCCCTGCAGAAACAAATGCTAGCACTCCTCTTGGCTCTGGAACTGTGACTAGGTCCCTTAATGTCCTGCAGCCACAAGTATTGTTGCTTATCTCTGCCTTGGAACTGAGACCAAGGTGCCTGATCCTTTGTGACTGACCCCCATCACTCCTCTCTATCTTAGTACTGTGACCCAGAGCTGCATTTGAGCAATATAGTTACTAATCAATGCCAACTATACCCAGTATTAGTAAAAGTTCCCCTGTAATCTCTTTCTGACCAGTCATCCAACCTTCTTACCATCTGTGTGCTGAGAGCTCTCAAAACTGTTGCTGCTGAGGCTGTGGTTGCTAATGTTGCTGCCATGTATGTGGACTCCAGACAAGTTTTCATCCCAGTATCCCAAACTTCTATCAACCTTCTAAGTTTTCTTAGGTTGGAAAAATGTCTCACCCTGAGCTTCAGTTGACATTACCACTCTAAAACTTAATTTGAGGCATTATTTTAAAGTCGTTTGGAGGGAGAGGTTGAGAAAATTTAGCTCAGTTTCCTCTAACCTGCCATCTTGTCTCCACCCCTAGCACAAATAAAACTCTATTGGAAGGCATGAGTATAAAAACCCATTGCACAAACAACTCATAATGCCAGATAACTTGCCTTGATGTCTTTGATCTCTTTAGGGAATAGTCCCTGTGTTACTAGGCAAAATTGCTTCTCTGCTGTCTATTCCTTTTCTGGTGCTCATGGAAAACCAGATGTTAATTTATTTGAATCCCAGCACTCATTCTATCCACTGAGCCACCTAACTTCCCCAACCGATTGATAGATGCCATCAATTTGAAGTGTAAAACCAAAACCAAAACTTGTAAAAAAAGTCAGCTGCTAAGATTGGGGAGAGGAGAGCATGGGGAGAGACCACCTATTAAAGGTGTTAATGTTACTAGCACATGATGTAAAATTCTGTGAAATAGGATCCTAGCTGAGAAATCCCCAGAGTGAGACTGTTCATCAATGGCGGAGCCAGAAAAGGCTCCCGTGATTGGTGAGAGAAGCAGCACTGGGAAATAAAGGGCTTGGGCATTGGACTTTGTCTTCTTTCATTCCTTTCTACTAGTAACCAGGATGTGGCTTAGAGAACAGATGGATGAACTGTTTGAATTTAATATAATAGGTGATAAGCCTCTGGAGTGGAGAGACCTAGATTCAGCTAAATCTTCTTATCTCTCTCCTTGTACCTAGCACATTTAACTCCATACAATAGTTGCTTAATAAATGTTTGTTTTCTGTATTAAGAGGTACAGCTGAGACAAAGAACTATGATGGTCTCAAGAAGATAATTCCCTAAAAGAAGCAGCAAAGTGACCTCTGCGGAAAGAGGCAGCTAAGCTATAGGACAATAGTCCTCCAAGTATGATCCAAGGACTTCTAGGAGTTCCTGAGACCACATCATGGGGTCCATGAGGTCAAAGCTATTTTCATAACAATACTAAGATATTTTAATTTCTAAAATGGTATCAATAGATTATAACCTATGTAAACAAAGGCTCTTTGGAGGATCCTCCATAATTTTAAGAGTTTTAAAAAGGTCCAAGACCAAAAAAATTGTAGAAATGTCCTGGGGCAGCTACGTGGTACAGTGAGTACAGCACCAGCCCTGGAGTCAGGAGGACCTAAGTTCAAATCTGGCCTTAGACACTTGACACACTTATTAGCTGTGTGACCTTGGGCAAGTCACTTAACCCTAATTGCCTTCCCTTCCCCCCCTGCAAAAAAAGAAAAAAGAAACATCCTAAGCATCCTGGTGTTGACAATGCCATTGCTGCCTACGTGCTGGACATACCTAAAACCTATAAAATTACTGTAAGAAGTATGGCAAGTGCCAGTCTCATGAAGTAACACAAGAGAAGAGGACTCCTTGTACACTCAGGGAAAAAAGCATTAGAATCAGTAGAGTATCTATAGTGATCAAAGGATGCCAATTTTCTGAAGAAAGGCCAAGACCACAAAGATTATATTGAGGTGTAATGGCAAGCAAAGTGGGACTTTTCACTGTTTTTTCTTTTGGAGTGCTTCTCAGTACTAAGGCAACCAAGTGTCTTTGATTGAGCCTTGCCTTTGATTTTATCAAGAGTCTCTGATGTCTTGCTTAAGTCATGAGAAAGCCTAAGTCACATGAGTTTGAGTCACATGGTTGTGACACCCTCTGACCCGAAGAAGTGTATGTATACTCTCAGGTTAGCATTTTGCTTTAGGTGCTCACTCATTACAGGAGTTTTCGTATGATTTGGTCAGATGAGACTCTGGGTAGCCCTTAAGGAGCCCCCCTGGCTTTGAAAAACTAGATGTTGGTGCTTCTCTCTCTGGTAACTATGTATTTCTATGGACAGACAGTTAGAAGCCCTGTCTGCTGATTTATGTTATTTGCTCTGTTTATATAATTTCTGCTTGTAATTTCTGTTTGTGTTTTCTCTGACGTTCCGGGTGCTCTCTCTTTCCCTTGAACTAAGTGAATGATATATGTATGTTTAATTAAAGTGAGATTGTAAATCTCCTGAAGTTGCTTTCCTTAGAAAAGCAGATCAAAGAACCTGTGCTAGCAGCCCTCCTGTGTGCTGATGTTACTGGCCTTATACCTCCACAGCATCTGCAAGCAGCATTGTTGTTACATGAGGCTCAAATGTTTTTGTGTCCAAATGTAGATCTACTAAGATGCTAGCAATCAAGAAACATAAGTATTTTGAAATGAAAGAAGAACAGAAGAGAAAGGGGAAAGAAATCTAGTTCTAAGCATCTTTTTTTTCACAATAAAAGCTATTAAAATGTAAGCTTAACATATTACTTACATAATTTTTTAAAATTAATTTTGAACTTAAATATACAATAAGAAAACAAAAAGAAACACATTATAAACTTAAATACTAAAACTTAAATACAAAACAAGAAAATATAAAAAAGCATTGCAGAACACAAGAATGGATTCAAAATATACAGCAATAAATTTCCATTTCAAGACAGCTTATATAATAAATATTACATATTGTGTTCAGAGCTATCCATCTTTTCTTTACTTCCTTGTAATTTTTCTTTTGTTCTCCCCCCTTTTTCCTCTCTATTGTGTGTGTACACACACACACACACATACACACACACACCCCTATATATATATACACACATACATATATAGACCTATACACACCTATATATGTACGTATTTACATACATATACTTAGATGTCTATGATCATTCTCATAACATATATGTTCATATGCCTCTATGTAAGACTGTACTAAACTTGTTTGTCCTCTGTTTCTCTGAGGGTAGATCACATCTTCTTTCATGAGTCCAAGTCTTTCCATATTTTTCTAAGTCCACAAACTTACTTCCTACACCACAGCAATATTCTAACCTTATACTATCTAATTATTTTAAAGAGTCTAAAACAATATTGATTGATATGGCTGACTTACAATGTAATATCCCTATTTTTCTCTTTTAATTAAATCTATTTTAGTTTTAACTTTGTCTGAGATCATGATTACTACCCAGCTTTTCTTACTAACAAATTCTACTCCTGATCTTTATTTTATCTTTGTGTGTATCTCCTTTTCCTTTCCATCCTGACACCTCTATTTTACTTCTACCTGCTACCTAGCTCTCCTATTACTTAACCTCCCACCCTCCAAAGACCCCTCCCTCTATCTTCTCCCCCCGACTCTTTCCCCTTTCCCTCTTATTTCCATCTGAATTTAGAAGACTTTCATAACCTTCCAAATGTATATGTTATTCCCTCTTCCTCCCATTCCTGTTAATCTAGATACTCTTCTATACCCCTCCTCTTACTCTTTGTAAAGGCAATCAGTGAGTGGGAAGATCTTTCCCGCCCATTTGAATGGGTTCTCAGGGTCCTGGGGGGAGTGGCTAGGATTGGAGCCAACGATAGGCACCTGAGTTCTGGTCACTCAGATGATGTTCTGGTCACGTGATGATATCTGGAGATTGTGGGGGGGGAGAAAAGACAGCTCAGAGATTGGGACTAGGCAGGGATGGCAGCAGCAGAAGTGGCGGCAACGGTGTCAGACGCTACAAAAGGCAGGACTGACCCTTGTGCAGACCAGAGAGTGCTGAGCAGGGGCTTGAGGCCAGTGAGTGGTCTTCTTGCTGGAGGGCCCTGACATTGTGGGGGAAGCACCAGTATGGCTTGGCTTGCTGCCATAATGTCTTTCTGTGACCTCCTGGTCACTATTGTGAGATGGGCACACTGGTTTTGGAAGGTTCTTGCCAGGATGTCAAACTGGGGGTCCATGGGTATGCTACTTTGGAGCTTCAATAAATGCTTTAACTCCTCTGCCTTCTACTTAGAGAATTCTTTATATCCTGTGATTCTGCACCATTCAGGCATATTCATGGTTTTCTTTGAAGTCATGAATTCTGCCTTAATGTTATACCCTCTTATTTCTTTATAAATTTAGAAGACTTTTATTCCCTTATATATTGTTCTGTCTTTAACCCAGATCTGATGTGAGTAAGGTTCTGTTGCACAGATGATACACAGGAGACACTGGAGGTTTCAGACTCCACACTCTCACAGGTTTGCTCTTGATCTGGTCAGACAGGAAAACAGCTTCAAAGGAGTTATAATAAGTTTTATTCTAGTCTAGTCTTCTCTATTGCTGATAATGAAAGTACCACAAGCTCCCACATTCCCTAATCACCATTCTCTCAGGGACTGGTGAGAAGGGGAGGTGGCACAACTACTATGTCTTGATGGGGTCAATCAAGACAGGCACAACTTGTACATCCCCTAAATCCCCTCAAGCCTCAGTGGGGATGGTTGAGGCAAACACAGATTCCCCCCTCCCAAGCCTTGACGGGGGCCAGTCAAGGCACACAGCATTCCAGCTTGTGCATTCAACCATAAAGGTTCTCCCTAAGCCTTGACAGGGGCTGATCAAGGCATACACAACATCCCAGCTTGTGCATTCAACCATAAAGACCTCACTGACTAATGCCCACCTGTTTTATAGGGCATCAGACAAAGAAGTCATATTGCCAGCAACAGCCTCACAAGTTTACGTCACCTTATCCTTATATCTCACTGCATATTCATGGTGGGTGTTTACAATTTCAGCACACGTGTTTATATTATTTATCATTATATAATGCTGTACAAGCATGGTGGAGATATTTTGAACCATGAGCCTGGGAGACTGAGATTTTTACGGCCATGCATCCTGCGAAACTGAACTTTAAGAAATAATAAAAAAAAATCTACCTGACGCACACTAAAATCTACCTTACTGACACTAAAATTCACCTTACTGACAGGTTTCCTCTAAAAATCCTTCCCTTATCCTCTTCCCCCTCCCTATCCCCTTTGCCTTCTTTCTTTCTGAATTTTATATGCATTATTCCCTCTTTAACCCCTTGCTGATGAGAGCAGGGTTCCAGAACTACCAGCCCTCCTCCCCCATCTAATTCTTCTGTATCAGTTCTTCCTCTCACACCTAATTTGTATAAGATATTTACTTTTTTACCTTTTCCAAGATGGTATTACTTTTTAGGATCACATCGTACTCAGCTATACCCCAATCTTTCTTTCAAACTACCCAATTACTAATTATAATCTCAGATTTTAGATAGATAGATATAGATATAGATATAGATGTAGATGTAGATGTAGAAGCAGATATATATAGAGAGAGATGTAGATATAGGTATGGATATGGATATGATGTAGATATAGATGTAGGTGTAGATATAGATATAGATATAGATATAGATGTAGATGTAGATGTAGATGTAGATGTAGACATAGATGTAGACGTAGACGAAGACGCAGACATAGACATAGATATAGACGTAGACATAGAGATATAGATGTAGATGTAGAAGCAGATATATATAGAGAGAGATGTAGACATAGATATGGATATGGATATGATGTAGATATAGATGTAGATATAGATGTAGATATAGATATAGATATAATCTTGGGTACTAATCATGATCTCAGACAAAGTAAACAGTCTGTCATTATTGAGTCATTTGTAATTAGTCTTTGATGTTTACTTTATATTTCTCTTGGGTCTTATATGTCAAATTTTCTATTAAGTTCAGGTCTTTTTGCAATAAAATCCTGGAAGTCTGGCAGTTAACTGAATACCCTTTTTTTTTTCATTCAGGTTTATGCTTAACTTTGCTGGGTTTGATATTTTCAGCTGCAACCCCAGTTCTTTTGCTCTCTAATATGTAGTGTTCCAGGACCTGTGATCTTTTAATGTAGCCACTACTAGGTCTTGTGTGATTCTAATTGTGGCTCCACCATATTTGAATTGTTTTTTTTTTTTCTTGTTGCTTGTAATATTTTCTCCTTGAGTTGGGGGTTTCAGAATTCAGCTATGACATTCCTGTAGGTTTTCCTCATAGGATCTCTTTCAGATGGTGATCAGTATATTTTTTTTTCTATTTCTACTTTCCCCTATTGTTTTAAGACTTCAGGACAATTTTCTTTATTTCTTATATTATTGTATCAGATTCTTTGTTTGATCATAGCTTTCAGGTAGTCAGGTGTTATTTTTACATTTTCTCTTCTTGATCTGTTCTCCAGATCAGTTGCTTTTCTTATGAGATGTTTCACATTCTCTCTTATTTTTTCCTTCTTTATATTTTGTTTTTATTATTTCTTGGTCTCTTATAACTTCACTGGCTTCCCCTAACCCAATTCTAATTTTCAAAGAGTCATTTTCTTCCTTAAGTTTCTGGATCTCCTTTTCTAGCTGATTGATTTTCTTTCCATAATCTTCTTGTTTTTCTTGTATTGTTCTTATTTAAAAAAAATTTTTCCTCAATCTCTTTCACTTGGTTTTTAAAGTCTTTTTTTTAAGTTCTTCTATGAATTCTTTTTGGGCAGGTGAGCATTTGACATTACTCTTTGGGGTAGGAGAGACTTTTATTTTTCTTAATATCATCCTCTAAAGATGAACCCCAGTCTTCTCTATTCCCATAGTTACTTCCTATGGTTGGGTTCTTTCTCCTTTGCCTGCTTGGTTTTTGTTTGTTTGTTTGTTTATAGTAACTTGTTGTAATTATCTCTAGTCCTAGGGTATGGGGGATGGTGCCTCTGGCCTCAGGTCCTCCTTCAGTTTTTCCTTCAGTTCTCCCCTCTGGCTTGGAACCAAAACCAAGATCTTCTCCCTCCTATAAGTGTCTACAGCCAGTGTCCCAGCCTAGTGTTTCTGCACTCACTGGGAGTAGGCCTTGGCTAGGCAGCACAGCTGGGCCTGAAATCCTCTATAAGCAGAAGTTCCCTCAATCTTCTCCTGCTCAGATAGCAGACTCCCCACATTGTCCAGGAGGTGAAAATTCCTGTGGCTGAGGCCAAGGCTACCTCTCAACCCAGCTAGCCTCAGGGCTTGCTTGCCACTGGCTGTTTCAGTTAAACTAACCTGGAGGTGCTTCCACTTCACAGGGACCAAACCTTTCTTCTGTTTTTTCCCCCTTGTCCCAGAAGGACTACTGTTCTGCCCCAAAGCTCTGCTTTTGTCCTGAGGCACTATTTTATCTTGTTAGTAGGGGAAATTTGGAGATCTTAGAATTTTCTGACCTACTCCACTATCTTTCCAGAATCTTCTCTACATAATGCTGTAGTAGGAAGGCCGAATTTATGATCTCAAAAAGGATCGTATATATATTTGAGTGCTTTGAAATCGCAAGGTATATAGAATTCTCTAAGAAGAAGACATCAAGACATTTATTTAGGCCCCAGAGCAACAAATTAGCGAACCAGCCTCCTCATTCCGACATCTTGATCAAAAATCCCCAGGCCCAGTAGGCCTGCCTCACAAGAGTAACCAGGAGGCCACATAAAAACAAGATGGTATAAATCATATTCACTGGCCTCAAGTCCTCGCTCGAACTCCTGGGTTCACACAGGTCTCCTGCTTCGGGTTTTTTCAGCTTCAGCTGTAGTTGGTCTCTTAGCTCTCCTCTCCTCCAAGCCAAGCGTCTGGTGTTCTCAAGCCTCATCTCAATGACCAGAGACCATTGGTTCCTGAGCTGGCCCCTCTTAAGTCATTAATCTACGCCCACACAGGTTTCACACCTGATAGGGCTTTGGGCCTGGGGCTTAGCACTTAACAGGTGAAAGTACTTTCAAGGTAAACAAAAGCCAAAACTCCTGAAGTGCCTTTCACTCAAAGTAAACAAAATAAACAAAATCCAAACTCCTCAAGTGCCCATTTTGTCTTATCGACACAAATGCTTAACATATGAATGTTACATAATGTATATTTCTTGGTCTCATATTTCCTGTTTGAGGAGGGAAAGGCTTTCAGTAAACCATTAAACTATACTACATGAAGCTTTTCCCATGTAGGAAGATGTAGGTGAGTATGAGTAATGGGTAGCTCTGTACACGGCCCAATGTGGTGTATGGGGTGTTCAGGAGAGACCAGTACCTCTGTTGTGAAGGCTTGCCCTTTTCTGGGCTGCTTATCCACCTTTGTTGTCTCCACCTGATTCACCCAGCTCTCACCTGTGGCTTCAAAAAGCTATAATATAAGCAGGGGCCACATCCCAGTAAAACTGTTGAGGTTTAGGGGTGCTGGGACCCTGAAATGGTGATGTGCAGGTCCTGCCTTGCATCAATTTGACCCAAGCCTTCTTTCAGACAAAGACAAGGTTTATTAGAACACTGGACAGGGTGGCCATACTTCTAAAAACCTGCAATATTGGCCAGACTGAATCTGAACCATTGGCCAGACTCTCAAAGAATCTGAGCATTTGTGACACTTACATTGACAAGCAGGCCAGATTGAAGTGAGCACTGGCCAGACTTAAGGAACTGGAGTAATTTAATGTGGGGCAGGATGAACTCTGTATACAGAAAGACTGTCGGAATGATCTAGGAATGGCCTAGTCTGGGGTGACTGGGAGGTATTGATGAGGTTTAGATGGTGGGAGCTCCCTTGAATCTTCCCGCTAGATGAGGCATTTGCCTGAGGCCATAAACCCATCATTATTGCGAGTCCCAAATCTCTAGGCTAGGTTACTCTAACCTAGCCTAGACCTCCATTGTCTGGCTAGTTTCTACCCTTGATCCTATCAAAGCGTCTGCCCAAATCTGTTACCCTTAAACTAGCCTAGCCCTACATTGTCTGTGGCCTCCAGGTAGCCTTCAGCTGCTTCCCACCCTTAATCCCATTCTCTTGGTTCCTGGAGTCTGACCTCATCCCAGTCCCATCAAGCTCCTCCTCAAGACCCTCCCTAAACTCCTCCTCCCATCACCCCAGGACCATCCTAGTTCCCTCCCGTAATCTTTGTGTATATAAGTTTCATCTTGCATCCATGAAGGTTATCAGATTCCATCTACCTCAGATGGAATCTGGCCCACTTGTGAAAGCAAAAGGTGAGATTTCTTAAGACAACCCAATGTGGTAAACCTGTAACAAACTTTGTCTTTCTTTGGCTGTGAGAAGGCTTGAGTTGAATTCATTAAAGCAGGACCTAGTGTTGGTATTTTGGGGTCTTGAGCACCCCTAAAAGCATATAGTATCCTGACCTCTTCAGTACCAGAGAAGGATCTGGAAGGGCCAGGTGCCCCAGGCAAACACCAGGGACCTGGGCCACATGAGAAAGTCCAGGACTTATCCTCTTTGGGGTCCAGATCCCAAAGATAAGGTCTTTTCCTTTTAAGGGTTCAGATCCCATCCCCATCAAAACCATCTTGGCAGATGGGCTAAACCAAGTCAAGGGCCTCAAACTCCTTGGTGAGTTAAGGGGATGTCTACCCCAAGCATATTTAGACTTTCCTTGGTGGGATGGGCGGATGAGAATAATTTTTTTCCAACAGCCGTAAAGGCACCTAAAGTAGGCACTGCAGAGTTTTTAGAGCTTGGGTCAGACATTAAAGAGACCAAGGCCATCCACTGCATCTGGAGCATCATGGGTCATCTTGATTTTTTTGTCTCGTCACTAGACTAACTCTAGAAGAGAGACTGAAGCTGATGACTTTGTACTACTCTGCCTCACCTAAATCCAATTCACCAAGTCAACATCTCTTAAAAACAAAAAAAAGATGATGCGCAGCAGCTTGGGCCAGAGTCTGGAACTTGGACTGTGGAAGACTGGCCTTTGAATCCTGCCTCAGGCTCAGCACTGGGCAGGGCCCTTAACCTTTCAGTCTGGGTTTCTTTGTCTGTAAAACAGAATAATAGCACCTCCCTCACAGAAGATCAAATGAAATAACATTAAGTGAAGCACTTTGAAACCTTTAAGTGTTATATAAATGCTAGTTATTATTATGTAACCTTGATCAGGGACTGAATCAGACTCAGGATTCTCACAGATGTGTTGTGTGCTAATGAATCTGAAATCAAACTCTTGTCCTTCAGAAAGTCCAACAGAGGAATTTGGTGGGGAGGGAAGGGGAGAATGAGGATTGACTGCAAACAGTATTATAAAAGTCCATTACTGGCTGCCTATATGCCAGACAAACTGAGAATGGGTAATAGTGAAGAGGTCTAAGCAAAATGATGATGGTGGGAACCATACGTTTCTAGGGGTCCTCGTGACCCCAAAATACCGACACGCCGGGTCCTGCCGAAAGAATTTGACTCAAGCCTTCTTAGCCAAAGAAAAAGACAAAGTTTATTAGAGATTGGCTATATTAGCCAGATCCTCAAGAAGCCATGCCATAGGCTAGACTCTTTTTTATTTTTCTAGTATTCATTTTTTTTAATTTTTAGTTTACAACACTCAGTTCTACTCAGTTCTTCCCTCTCTCCCCACCCTTGCTCCCCAAGACAGCATGGAATCCCATATAACTTCCATGTATAACTTGGCATTGAATTAATTTACACACTAGTCAAGTTGTGGAGAAGAATTACGACCAATGGAATGAATCATGAGAAAGAAGAAACAGAACCAAAAAAAAAAAAAGAAAACCAACCCAAAAACAAAAACAAAAGAGAGAAAAAAAAGGGAGGGGGAAAAGGCGAGCATGAAATGTGCCTCAATCTCCATTCATACTTCATAGTTCTTTCTCTGGATGTAGATAGCATTCTCCATCATGAGTCCTTTGGAGTTGTCTTTGTACATTGTGTTGCTGAGTAGAGCAAAGTCTGTCAGGGTTAGTCATCACAGAATCCTTATATCTGTGGTGGTGTATAATGTTCTCCTGGCTCTGCTCCGCTCACTCAGCATTATGTCATGTAGGTTTTTCCAGGTTGTTATGATGTCCATATCATCCCCATTTCTTATAGCACAATAGTATTCCATTACCTTCATA
>CM053627.1:213489389-213505657 GCA_028646595.1 Phalanger gymnotis | reverse complement strand
TAGGAATAGGTGTTGTATTTTGTCAAAGGCTTTTTCTGCATCTATTGAGATGATCATATGGTTTCTGCTAGTTTTGTTGTTGATATGGTCAATTACGCTAATTGTTTTCCTAATATTGAACCAGCCTTGCATTCCTGGAATAAATCCTACCTACCATAAGCTAGACTCTTAAGGAATCTGCTCCCTTTTTGGAAACCAGATGAGATTTACATACAGAAAAGATTGTGAGGGAGATTGAGGGGTGGTCTGGGGTGACTAGAGGAGGGGTTCAGGGAGGGTCTTGAGGAGGAGTCCAAGGATGAGGTCAGACTCCAGGAACCAAGAGAATGGGATTAAGGTGGGGGAAGTAGCTGAAAGCATGCATATTGATAATATCAAAGTTTGGAAGTAATTGAAGGCATTGATAGCAACAATAGAGGGCAAGGCTTGGTAGAGATTGGGGCCTAATGATAATGTAAGGTTATAGCCTCAGGCCAAGGCCAGATCAAGCAGGGAAGATTCAAGGAGAGTTCAAGGTAGGAGGTTCTTCCAGGGCTTCTAGACAAATGGGGCTTTTTGGGTTGGGAAAAAAAGGTCTCCATTTGGGGCCTGTACCCCAACAATAGGCATACAAAATAACAAAGATAGGGACAGGTCATATTCTAGTCTTAACATGTAGAGCATAGTCATATTGGCATTTTGCAAATCTATAGGGAATTATTTCAAAGTAGTATCTTAATGAGGTGACTAATCCCCACAGGTGCTTGGGCCAAGAAATCCTCTATAGAGAACTACTTAATAGTGACTGAAATGCGTGGTCATTAAAGAGCCTGGATTGATGAAAAATATAAATTCTGTACTCTGCACTTTAGGGGCAAATTTTCCAGATACAAATTGGTTTAATTTAACATTTTTCTAAATCCCAGCCTTTATAGTGTAGAGAGAGAAATGTCCAAACTGGCATTTGTAGGAATCTTGAAGGAGAAAATCACTGAGTTAAAATAGTTTGGGGTTAACATTCTACTTAAACAAATAGCATAGCCACTTAGTAACTCTCCTTTCCTTCCCAGTCAGCTCCCTCCAAGAACTAAATCCTTTCTGAATGAGAAAAAAGATGCTTTCTTAGGTAAAGTAGGATTTTTAGCAAGATAAAAGTTGTCTTTGTTTTAAATTTGGTTTCCACCCTTCCCCCATGCATTTCCCTAAGAAAAGCCCTGGCTTTTTGATATACCAGCTGTGCTAAATGGAAAAGTCTGGAAAGAGTTTTAGGCTGGAGCAAATGTTATTTAATATCTTCAGTTTAACTAAAACTGAGGCTTTTAATATGCTGCCGCACTAGTTAATTGAGAAAACGACTGTTGGTTTTAATTATGTGATAAAGGGTGGTCAGAATGACATCTATTTAAAAAAAAACATGACTAGTAATAGAGAAGACTTGTATAGAGGTGACTGATTCTGTATTTCATGCAGTGATTTGCATTGTAATGCTTATACTAAGCTATAAGTTCCATCAGGGCAGAATAACTTCTGTCTTAAACTTTGTATCCCTCCCCAGTGCCAAGCAGTGTTCTTCACACAGGAGGAACTTAATAAATGTTTGAATTGAACTTAAAAAAAGAAAGTTGTCCTAAAGAACTGAGAGGCATCTTGGTAAAGAGCGAATCAAAAGTTGGTCTTGAAGCCAAGAATTGTATTCAAGAACTACCTCTAACACATACTGGCTGTATCCATGGGGTCTAGACTGTGGGAACCCACTTAAACTCTCCCTGAATCTTCATCTCCAGGTAGCCTTCAGCTATTTCTCACCCTGCAGTCTGACTTCACCCCATTCCCCCATTCCACCCCAAACCCTTCCTCCCATCATCACCCCACACTCCACAGTCTTTCTGTACATAAGGTCCATCTTCCCTCCATGAAGGTGCTCAGGTTTGATCTAGCTCAACTCAGATTAATCTGGCCTGCTGGCATTAGCATCACAAATGCTCGGGTTCTCTAAGAGTCTACCCAATATGATGAATCTTTAATAAACTTTGTTTTTCTTTGCTGAGAAGGCTTGAATTGAATTCATTCGGCGGGACCCAGCATGTCGGTATTTTGGGGTCTCGAGCATCCCTTAACCCCAAACCTTATCAGTATGATTCTGGGCAAGTCACTTAACTTCTTGGTAGTCTTGGCAAGTCTATAAAACTCTGAGTTGCAGACAATTCCTTATATCAAGGAAATCATCTGGTCCTTAGCTTAAAAAATTATTTTCTTTGATATTTGTATGCTCAGGTTTGCCTGGCTTGACTCATAATATATTTTATGTTAAAAAGTATAGGCACTCACAGCTACAAATCTTAATTATGGTTCAGCTTGATGCAGAGGCCACCACTTGAACCTCATAGAAGGTTCACACCTGTTGAGACACTGTGGTACAGGAGAGAGTGACGGTGATGAGGACAAAGAAAAATGATGATGGTAAGGGAACCATAGATTTATAGGGTGCTTGAGAGTCCAAAATACCAACATTCCAGGTCTTGCCAAAAGAATTCGACCCAAGCCTTCTTAGCCAAGAAAAAAGACAAAGTTTATTAAGAATTCGTCATATTGGGTTGTCTTAAGAAATCTCACCACTTGTGATGCTCGTTTTCACAAGGGGTCAGATTCCATCTGAGGTAGATTGAATCTGAGCACCTTCATGGAGGCAAGATGAAACACAAAGATTGTAGAAGGGGGTGATGGGAGGAGGGGTTTAGGAAGGGTCTTGAGGAGGAGTCTAAGGAGGAGCTTGATGGGACTGGGATGAGGTCAGACTCCAGAACCAAGAAAATGAGATTAAGGGTGAGAAGTAGCTGAAGGCATGGATATTGATAGTATCAAGGGTGGGAGGCAGTTGGACAATAAAGGGCAAGGCTAGGTAGAGAATTGGGCCTAATGATAATGTGAGGTTATAGCCTCAGGCCAAGGCCAGATCAAGTGGGAAGATTCAAGGAGAGTTCAAGGGGGTTCTCAGAGACTGTACCCTCATCGATGGGACTTGAGTTTGAATCTAGGCTCTTTCACCAGAATCTCTGTGACCTTCAGCAAATCACATTCTTCATCTGTAAAATGAGGCTTTGACATAAATGACAGATAAGGTTCTCTCCAGTGCCAGATCTGTGATCCTATGAGCCTTTGATCTGTTGACAATGCACCAAATAAATAAATTCCTGAGAATTAAGTGCCAAGGAGCAGTTGAATGGATAGAGCTCTCAGCCTGGAATCAGGAAGACTCAGTTCCTGAGTTTAAATCTGGCCTCAGATGCATATTGGCTGTGAGACCTTGGGCAAGTCCCTTGACTCTTTGTCTCAGTTCCTCATCAACAAAATCAGCTGGAGAAGGAAATGATGAACCACTCAATATCTTTGCTAAGAAAACCCCAAGTGGGATCACAAAGCATCAGACACAAAAGAAAAGCGGCTGAACAATGACAGGATGCTAAAACCACACACTTTGCTATGAGGTAACTTGCACATTGTTATAGTTGTATTATACAGTTAACAGCTATAACTAGGATGAGGTGGTTGGGACTTTGCTCTAGGTTCCTCTCAGCACAGTGTGCTTTTCTCTCATTTTCTCCCACTGCAGAATGGCCTGCCTGTCATGGTCCCCCATAATGTTAGTGCCTTCTCTTTTAGATTATTTCTAATTTATTCCATATTTATTTGATTTGTACATAGTTGTTTGTATGTTATCTCCCTCCAGGATCATGTCCTCACTAATCACTGAGTAATTGACATGCACCATAGGTCTTTGAAATGCCTTCAGGGCATCCTAAAAGTGTCTATTCACTGAATGGGCAATGATACCTGACTCTTAAGTGAGTACCTGAAAGGGCCTTAGCCTAAAAGGGCCAGGGTGTCCCGCTGCATCTTGGGCATCCAGATGGCTCTGGAGGAGAGAGTGAGGTTGGTGACCTTGCACAGCCCTCCCTCACTCCAATCTAAGTCAACTGTGAGTCATGTCACCATTGCTCTGGTGCCATGGTCCTCTTTGAAAACAAAGGACAAACACAATCAGCCTAAACCAGAAATTCTTCTGCTTCTTACTGAACCAAGAATCCTGTATCTCTCTAAGCTTCTCCTGCACTTTACTTTTGATATTATCTTGCTGATAAATCCTGTCGATTTCTTGTTTTTCATTTTAAAAGCTTCTGAATTTCCCCATCATTTTTGTCAAACCAGTCTTGATGTTTGCCAATGTTCTGGTCCAGAAGAGTAAATGCAGTACTGTACACCAAATCTCTGAAAGTTGCCCCCTTCTTTTCTGCTCCCCTGTTGGCAACCTGGTATTGGCTCAGCTTTCCCTCCAAGTTAACAAGGAACTGTTCATTCATGGAGAAGTGGTCTAATGTGTTGACATTGTCATCTGGTGGTCTTCTTGCCTTGGGGTTGCAGCTTTTGTTGAATGCAAATATTTAGCTTAGAGAGGCTAATCCAACACTCTGTACCACATATCACCTTTGTCACTCTCTCATCCCGTCTTGTCTATTAATGTCTGTTAATAGACATAGCCTATTAAATGCCAATGTTTGCTGCAAGGGTGTATCCATGAAGTTTATTGTGCTTAGGTAAGTGGAAGACAATGTTAGTGATGAGGTCATGAGATACACAAGACTTCGGTAGTAAGTGATTGCTGCTGTTGTTGTTTCCTATTCCATTCCTACCAAGGACTCCCTGTCATGTCTGATAATCTGTGTCTACTGTTGCATTAAAGTCACTCAGAATTATAATCTTGTCTTCTTTTGGCACGGTGATGATGAAGGTTTCCAGATCTTCATAAAAGTTTTCTTTAACTGCATCAGGGTTCATCATGGCAGGAGCATATACACTGATGATGGTGTTGTGCCTTCCTGTAAGTGGCATTCACATTGTCGTGAGTCTGTCATTTACTCCTCTTAGTATGCATAAAAGTTTGTTGACTAGATTAGTTTTGATTGCAAAACTTATGATAGCTTTGAGATGCTCCCCATCATAACTGCCACTTCAGAAAAACATGTGATTTTCCGTCTTTGGTAAGCTGGCCTTCATTTGCCAGCCTTGTGTCACTCAAGGCTGCTATTTGGATGCAATATCTGATTAGTTCTCTTGCAATAAGAGTTATTCCTCTTTCAGGTCTACTGGATTTTATGTTGTTCATAAGCACACACACACACACACACATTCCATGTACTAATGGTGAGTGTGAATCATCTTTGCATAAGTTTTTGTACATTTTTTTGTGTTCAATCACAGAGTGGGAACCTCATTTGTAGTGACAAGCAGAATAGAGTTGAGTGAAACAAACAATTTTTAGGGCACTTTTTCTAGCTGCTTCCTTACACCAGGAGATGAGCAGCGTGGTCCTTTAAAAAGGCTGCTCACATGCTCAGGCAGCTGCCAAGGCTACTTCAGTCCAATGAGAAAAGGAACCTATGGCCTGGGCTTTGCAGGGTTGTGACTACAATTCCCAGGCTATCTATACCTGCTGATTCGTCACTTGTCAGTGGCTACAGGACTTTAAGCTAGGTAAAAATGGTAAAATGGTATGGGTGGTGTCTTTTGACTCTTGCATAAATTGTATTTAAGTGAGGCAGGGCTGCATGAAGTCTTCAGCCTCACTCTGTCCTCTAGAGTCATCAGAGTCCAGTGGCAAGACAAAACTCAAAATGACTGGCAATGGCTCAGGATGCAGTGAATGACCTTAGCATCTTTGTTTATTACAGGTTCGCCATATTGGGCTGTCTTAAGAAATCTCACCCTTTATGATGCTCATTTTCACAAGTGGGCCAGATTCCATCTGAGGTGGAATTTGAGCCAACCTTAGCATCTTTTATGTCTAACCAAGCTCTAAATGTTCCACAGCATGTGTTTCAGCCACCTTCATAGACGTTGGAACAAATCGTTCTCATCTGCCCATTCCTCGGGGAGGTCTTCACATGGTTGGGGGTAGACACTCCCCTAATGCACCTATGGGTTTGAGATCCCTCAGTTACCCTCAACCTGGTTTAGTTTATCTGTTGTAGTAGTTTACAAGGTGTGGCCACTGCCCATGACACAGCTTCTTGGAGCCATAAGGAGTTGGGTAAGATCAGGTGGACACCAAAGGTGGAAAGCAACCCTCATACCAGAGGTACTAGTCTTCCCTGAACACCTTACAAGTGCTAGAGATACAAGTACAAAAAGTGAAGCAATCGCCATACAGTGCATTGAACCTATCTGCCACAGCTGAGTGTCTCTGGGAGAAAATGGGAGAAAAGTAAGTGGCTCTCTAAAGGCTTAAGTGTCACTGAAGCAGGGAAACAAAGCAGGATGCTGAGAGGAGAAGAACGAAGGTAGGCACAGCTGGGTGGCACAGTGAATAGAGCACTATGCCTGGAGTCAGGAGGATCTGAGTTCAAAGCCAACCTCAAACACTCTGGTGACCTTTCTTTACCTCAAGTTCCCCGACTTTAAAGTGAGGATAATAGCATTTACCTTCAGGGTTGTTGGGAGGATCAAATAAAGATAGCATTTGCAAAGCACTTAGCACAGTGTCCTGTGCTATAGCATACAGTAGGTGCTATACAAATGCTTATTCCCTTTCCATCACCCCTGTCACAACAGGCAGTTGTCACAGGGTAAGTAGATACTAGAGTTTAAGCAGGTAAAGAGCCAGTTGCCTGAGAGCATGGTAAAATCAAAAACACTTGGAGACTGAGGTAAAGGGTAGAGTCAAGAATGATTCCAAGATTGTCCCTGTGTGGCTAGAAGGATCATGGTCTATTAAAACCAATGGAGGGATTTGGAAAAGGCCTGGGTATGTTCTGCTTCATTGGAGACTCTTCAGCAGAGATTAGATGGCTACTTGCCAGGCATGTTGTAGTGATTCTTTTCAGATATGATTTGCACTAAATAACTCCTGAGTTGAGACAACTCACCAGGACGATAAAGAGTTTACCCACTCGTTCAGCTGGCCAAGATGCCAAACGGGAAGAAGGTGGCTCTGGCCCCTGCCGTAGTAAAGAAGCAGGAGGCCAAGAAAATGGTCAATCCCTTGTTTGAGAAGCGACCCAGGAACTTTGGCATTGGTCAGGACATCCAGTCCAAAAGGGACCTTACTCGATTTGTCAAATGGCCTCGGTACATCAGACTGCAGCGTCAAAGGTCTATCCTTTACAAGCGTTTGAAAGTTCCACCAACAATTAACCAGTTCACCCAGGCTTTGGATTGTCAGACAGCTACTCAACTGCTGAAACTGGCTCATAAGTATAGACCTGAGACAAAGCAAGACAAGAAACAAAGGCCTCTGGCTCAGGCTGAACAAAAGGCTGCAGGCAAAGGAGATCTCCCCACTAAGAGACCACCAGTCCTGAGAGCAGGTGTTAACACTGTTACTACCCTGGTAGAAAACAAGAAAGCACAGTTGGTAGTGATTGCACATGACATGGACCCCATTGAGCTAGTGGTCTTCCTACCTGCCTTGTGCCAAAAAATGGGGGTTCCTTACTGTATTATCAAAGGTAAAGCCAGACTGGGTTGCTTAGTTCACAGAAAGACCTGCACGAGCATTGCCTTCACACAGGTTAATCCTGAAGATAAGGGGGCCCTGGCTAAGCTGGTAGAAGCCATCGAAACCAATTACAACGATAGATACGACGAGATCCGTCGTCACTGGGGTGGCAATGTTCTGGGTCCAAATTCGGTGGCTCATATTGCCAAGCTGGAAAAGGTGAAAGCTAAGGAACTTGCAACCAAATTAGGTTAAATGTATATTTGATTTTTCCCTACATAAAAATAAAAATTTAAACAAAAAAAAAAATAATTTACCCTCCTGGGGGTGGGAGGTCCATTCTGAATCAATGTAATCTGTAACATGGAACTGGAGTTTGGAGACAGATTAGGGCTAGATACACAGATCTGGAAGTCATTTACACTAGAAGAATAATCAAGCCCATGGGAGACAACCAAAAGAAAATGTAGAGAGAGAATAGAGCCCAAGGAAGAGACACAGGGCTCACTCACAGCTTATCATCCTAGTATTAAAGCAAAAGTATGGAGCAAGCAGTTATATGTGGTTACTGAATGAATAGTTAGAGAATAAATGGAAAGGGCATTTGTAAAGCACTAACTATGTACTAGGTACTGTGCTAAGCAATGCATGCCAAGTACAAAAATTGAGATCAACCCAGCCCTCTAGGAATTCACACATTTTTTAAAATGTTTAAAGTCAGCCTCATTTCTAAAATATACAGAGGACTGAGACAAATTTATAAGAATACAAATCATTCCCCAATTGAGAAATGGTCAAAGGATATGAACAGGCAGTTTTCAGAGGAAGAAATTAAAGATAACTATAGTCATATGAAAAAATGCTCTAAATCACTATTGATTAGAGAAATGCAAATCAAAACAACTCTTAGGTACCACATCTCACCTGTCAGATTGGCTAACGTGACAAAACAGGAAGATGATAAATGCTGGAGAGGATGTGGGAAAATTGCAACACTGATGCATTGTTGGTAGAGTTGTGAACTAATCCAACATTTCTAGAGACCACTTTGGAACTTTACCCAAAGGGTTATAAAAATGTGCATATTTTTTGACCCAGCAATACCACTTCTAGGCCTGTATCCCAAAGAGATCACACAAGTGGGAAAAGGACCCGTATGTACAAAAATATTTATAGCAGCTCTTTTTGTAGTGGCAAAGAATTGGAAATCAAGAGGATGCCCATCAATTGGGGAATGACTAAACAAGTTGTGGTATATGAATGTAATGGAATACTATTGTGCTATAAGAAATGAGGAGCAGATGGACTTCATAATAACTTGGAAAGACTTATATGATCTGATGTTGAATAACGGGAGCAGAACCAGGAGAACATTATACACAATTACAGATGCACAGTATCTGTAATGGCTAACTTTGATAGACTTGGCTCTTCTCAGCAATGCAAGGTTCTAAGACAACTCCAAAAGAAACGGTGATGGAAATTCTTTCTAGAGAAAGAATTATGGAGTCTGAATGCAGATTGAAGCAAATTATTTGCTCTTTCTTTTTTTTTTTTGCTTTTGTTTCTTCCTTCTTGTGCTTTATTCCATTCTTCTTTACAACCTGACTATTGTGAAAATAAGTTCAGTGTGAAGGTATATGTAGAACCTATATCGGATTGCCTGTCATCTTGGGTGGGGAAGGGGGAGGAGAGGAAGGAGGAGAAAACTTGAAACTCAAAAACTTGAGGAACTGAATGTTGTGAACTAAAACCAAAAATTAACTAATTAATTTAAAAAGGGAAGAAAATGTTTAAAGTCAATTTGATTTGATTTTCAATTCCAATTTCTCTCCCTCCCCTCTTCTTTCCCTACCCATTGAAAAGGCTAGAAAAACCAAATCCATTACAAATATGTATAGTCATGAGAAACAAATTCCCTCTTTACCAGTGTCCAAAAAGAAAGAAAAGAAAAAATGTCTCTGTTTGTACCCTGAGTTTATCATTTCTCTGTTTTCAGAGGTAGATAACATATTTTATTATGAGTTCTTAAGAATTGTGGTTAGTTATTGTGTTGATGAGAGTTTCTAAGTCTTTCAAAGTTGATTGTCTTTACAATATTGTTATTGTTTAAATTGTTCTGATTCTGCTCACTTCGCTTTGCATCAGTTTGTACAAATCTTCCCAGGTTTTTCTAAAACTATTCTTTTTGTCATTTCTTACAGCACAATAGCATTCGATCACATCCACAAACCCTAAATTCTTTAGCCATTCCCTAACTGATGGGTACCTTCCTCTGTTTCGTGGCAGAAAAATCTGAAATAACTGAGGAAACCAAGCCTTGAGCTTCTGAGAGTATTGATTTATCAAGCGATGCATGCCAACTTCATAACGAATCAGGACCAGGCTTCCTCAGCTTGACACTGGAGCCTGAATACAGGGAGAGACCGATTTTCGTGCATTAAAACTAAACAATTAACAGACCATAAACCAGGATACAAGATGAGGTAATCTGGTTTCTAATTGGGGGAAAGATCAGAGAATTTCCAAGTTGGGAGGGGGAGAGCAAACAGGTACAATTCTCTGAAATCAGAAAAACAAGTATCCTACTTCCCCTGTCTTTAATCACCCAAAGGAACAAGTAAATAGTAACTGATTGACCAGTACAGGGCCAGTTTTCAGGTAAGACGTATGGATTGCTTGAGACATATAAATATGAGAAAACTCCTTGCGTCAGTCTTCGGATTCGACTATGTTTCTAGGTCCTTGGTTAAGGGTCTCTAAGAAGCAGGTAGAAGTGGCCCAGCTTCCTAGCCATGCAGTGCTAGATTCAAACAATGGTTTTCTCACAAGTCTCACAATCGAATACAGTTTTTTCACAAGACAGACATTCGAATAGACTCCTAATTGAATAGAAAGGGACCTGAGCTAGATCCAGAATTAAGTCACAACACAAAGTAAGTGTGGTCCACTCAATCCTCACAATGCCCAGTTTCCAGCTTTTTTTTTTTTTTGCCATCACAAAAAGCTGCTGTCATATGTGTACTGGGTGTCCCTGAAGTCTAGACACAAAGGCAAAAATGCATATTTTGAAATATTTGGAATATCAATAGACCTTAGCCCCGCCCCCCCCTTGACTTCTTTTTCTGGGTTATGGTGAAGGAGAAGGTAGACTCATTGAAAATTCCAGATGCAGCACACTTGATCGAACACATAAAGAATGCATGTGCTAAACTTGACGGCAATGTGATATTATTGCGTCGAGTTCATGTGAATCTTGCAAAGCATTAACCTTTGCATCATAAATGATGGAAATCATATTGAAGATGTTATTTGTTAATAATCCAATTAAATAAAACGTTGTTGAAAATTGCATTCATTTCATTTCTTGAAAATATGCATTTTTGCCTATATGTCCAGACTTTAGGAACACCCTGTAATATGTGTTATACTATATTAAAATTATACATGATATACAAATAATTATAATATTCATTATTGTACATGCGGGTCCTGTTCCTCTTTCTTTGACTTGGGAGCTTATAGATTTAAAGCAGGTAAAGATTACTTATAGTGGAGCACTAGACATGGAAGGGAATTTCATTCCTGGGATTCACAGGATTGTATGTCACACCGTAGGGCTGGGTATTATCACCCTCTTTCCAGTAACAGTGATCACATTTATTTGACTCGTTCTCAGAATAAAAAGTAGAAAGAGAGGGATTTCTGTTTTGTTTCTTCTTTCTCGTGCTTTATTCCATTGGTTATAGTTCTTTCTTACAACTTTACTATTGTGAAAATATATTTAATGTGAAGGTATATGTAGAACTTATATTGGATTGCATGCCATCTTGGGTGGGGAGAGGGGAGGAGAGGGAGAGACAAGACAACAGATGGCAAAATGGTCTAGGATGTGAGGCATGGTCTGCCTTTGGAGCAGCTAAGTTTAGTGGGCTAGGTAAGTTTTCAGACAGTCACCAGTGAAGAGGGATTGGTCTCTGGGTGGGAAGGCAGAGAAGAGTAGATTAACTTCCTCATGGATTGGGGGAAGGGAGTACTGGAAGAGAATGGAGTGGTAGATGGCATGATAGGGAATATAGGCAGACAGACAAGAAAGTCAATATGAGATTCCATCTACCAAGAGACCTTGAGATGACATCAATACAGAGGCCAGATTTTGTCCAAATGTATGGTAGCATAGGGCCCAAAGGTGAGCAGCCACATTTCAGAGGGCGCCAAGCTAAGACCTAGATTGGGTCCAAGTGTGGAGTGGTTAGGGTAATCAACATCTAGGCTAGAGATCAAGGAATATAGGCATGGCGGAATGAGTGGAATGAGCAGTAGATAAAGAATATATACTAGATCTAGATACAGAAACACAGTTCAAATCCTAACTCTGGTACATACTACCCATTTGGCCTTGGGCAAGTCATTTCTCCCTGTAGGCCTCAGTTTCCTCATCTGTGAAATGAGAGATTTGGATTCAATGACCTCTGAGGTCCCTTCTAATCCTGAATCTATGATCTAAATTATAGCCAGAGGTCTAGTTCTAACAGAAAGGCTATATGTTACTCTGTGAATCCAGAGAGCTAAATTGGAAGCACTCATGGACAGTGATCAGAGTCCAAACTGGCGGATGGAGCCAGTAACCAGCGAGCTAAACTGGGATTGGGGACGGGGGGAACAGACCAGCAGGGCAGGCAGATAGCCATGAACAGGTATAGAGGCAAGGTTTTAGAGCTAAGCATGAGAAAACAGGTATGAAAACAAATGAAGTTCCAATCTAGAAAGTGAGAACAATATTTTGGGATATGGAACAAGCATGTGGGTCAACAGAAGAACAGATGCAAAAGAGTGCTTTTGTGGGAGAAGGTGCTCTGCGTTTATGGAGGCTCTTTCATTCTTGGGACAGGGGCAGTCTGCTCTTTGCTCTCTTTTGAGTCGTCTTACATTGAACATACATGAGCTCCTCTGAGCTAGAAAGGACTCCAGGATCTGGCAATTAGGCCAAAAAGCTAGCTACTGTGGGGAGCCTTTCATAATTATAACAACATCTGGCTGCAACTGTCTGGGACTGGCAATTGAAGGCAGACTCTGACAATCAATGAGTTAGTCAGGTAGCCTTTATGGAGTATATACTGTGTACTGATCACTAGACAGCCCATTACGTGGAAATTTCAAAAGAAATACATACTACCTACTCTATATGTACCCATTTCTTTGTTTCTCTTCTCTGGTAAACTTGCTAAAATGTGGCTTTTGAACTCATCACTCAAATGAAACTGCTCTTTCTAATGGTCTAAGACTAAGGATCTCTTTTGAAAAATGTAAAAACCATCATTCCTCTCATTCATTCTAATTCTTCTATACAACGTGACCAATGGGAAAATATGTTTAATAAAAACGCATGTGTCGAGCCTATATCAGATTGCATGCCCTCTTGGGGAAGGGGAAGAGGAAGGGGAAGGAGAAGGGGAGGAAAGCAGAGAAAAATTAAAAATTAAAACGTATGGAAATGAAAGTTGAAAACTAAAAATAAATTATTTTGTAAAAAAAATAAATTAAGAAATCTAAAAACCATTCTTGGTTCACAGCAGGCCATGGTTTTTTGACCCTGGCTTTTTTCAAGAGGCAAAGGAGAGCCGCTTAAGATTCAGTATGTAAACTCCTAGAGAACAGGCTGGGACCTTCACTTTTGTATTTGTAACCCCAGCATCTACATAGCACAATGCCTGGCAGATGACACGTACTTAAAAATGTCTGTTGATTGACTCCCAGGAGTGACCTTATCCTAGAGATACGTTAGGAAGATTACACAAATAACAGATGAGGATCATTTAATACCATTTTATATCATTATTTGTGATTTCAGTAAGGGCCAGAGCCTTTTATTAATGGTCAACTAAAAGAAGAGCTGAACCCAAGCTTCTTTGTTCTCTGGTTTGCTCAGAGAATACCTCCTTCCTCTGTCAACGAGGCCAGACCGAGCTGACCTAAGAACATTCTTTCCCCTGTTAATCATTAAAGGATGAGACCCTAATCCCGAGAAACTATCTTGCTTAGTATTTTATGGGCATATACCATGTTATGGAAGATTAATGGCAAATTAAACACAGAAACGCTGGGTTGTAATTTCAACTGACCCTTGTCAACACTCTTACTGTATTGACAACCTATTCCATTAAGGAAAATCCTTGTCTTGTGTCATGGTTAAACATACATGGGGATCATAAAATTGAGTAACACAAAAACATGCTGAATTGTGACAGTTCTAAAAGTGTATATAAGCTTTCTCAATCCTTTGTTGAGCAGTCAGATTTTGTCAGGCACCAGGCATGCGTGCTCGCTATGCTTTAAGGGAATAAACAACATGGATTTTTCTATCGCCTAGCCTGTTGTCTCCTTTAGCCAAACTTCTCAGGTCAACATAGAGTAGAGGAAGAAATGAAAAGAAGATTGGAGATGATAGGAAGCAGACTGGAGAGAATACTAGTTTGAGGTCTATTACAATGGCCCTAGTGAGAAGAGAAAACCACCTAGACTAGCATAGTTGCTCTGGGAGTCAAGGGGATGGATTTGGTCAAAGAGATTGAGATTAGAAATGACAGAACCTGGGAAACTGTTTGAATATGTAGAATGAGGGGAAGAGACAAGTCAAAGATGGCTCCCGGATTACAAGACTGGGTAGTGCTGATGGAGTATAGGCTCCGGAAATCCCCTTGAACTCTCCTTGAATCTTCCCACTTGACCTGGCCTTAGGCTAAGGCTATAAGCCTTTCATTATTGCTGGACTCCAATCTTGGTTCCCCTTAACCTAGCCTAGCCCTCCATTGTCTGTTATCTCCAGGCAGCCTTCTGCTGCTTCCCGCCCTTAATCCCATTCTCTTGGTTCCTGAAGTCTGACCTCTAATCACCCCAGTCCCATCAAGGTCTTCCTTAGACTCCTCCTCAAGATCCTCCCTGGACCCCCTCCTCCCATCACCCTAGACTACTTGGCCACCTCTAGATCCCTCCCACAGTCTCTCTGTATATAAGGTCCATCTTGCCTCCTTGAAGGTACTCAAATTCATTCTGGCCCTCATCAAAAGGGTTCACATTCAATCTGGCCTGCTTACCAAGTGTCACAAGTGTCGCAAAGACTCAGATTCCTCAAGAGTCTAGGAAATGCTGACGTTCCTTAAGAGTCTACTATTCCTGGGGCAGCTAGGTGGTGCAGTAAGTAGAGCATTGGCTCTGGAATCAGGAGGACCTGAGTTCAAATCTGGCCTCAGACACTTGACACACTTACTAGTTGTGTGACTTTGGCCAAGCAAGTCACTTAACTCCAATTCCCCTGTTTTTCCCCTCTCCAAAAAAAAAAAAGTTATTAAAAAAAGAATCTACTATTCCTTAAAAGTCTACCTTTAATAAAAAAGAAGGCTTGAGTGAAATTCGTTTGGGCAGTACCCATGTCACTATTTTGGGTCCCACCACCCCAAACCTCAATAATGCTATTAACCAAAAAAACCGACACCACTGAGAAGGCCTGATTTAGACTAGATGATTCGAATTTTAGAGATGTTGAGTTTGAAGTACTAGCAAGAGAGCCAAGTGGAGATATAGTCACCAGATGGTTGAATATTTGGGCCTGAAGCTATTGGGAGGAGGGGGGAGATTGGGAGGAGAGATATAACTACAGCAGCAGCAGCAGCACACATACAGTGCTTTAAGCTTTGAAAAGTGCTTTACATATGTTATACCATTTGGTTCTCACAGTAATTCTGAGGTAGGTACCATTATTATCCCCATATAACAGATGAGGAACCAGGAAAGAATCTTGGGGAGCACTCATGTTTCAGAGTCAAGAGGAGGATGGGGGGCCACAAAAGCCAGGGAGGGAGCAGTCAGAGAGGAAGGAGCGGCAGAATGAAATTTTAAGGTGACAAAAGCCATTGGAGTAAAGAAAGTAGAGTAATAATCCTAGAGATTAAATAAAAAGAAACAATTAGTAACTTCAGCAAAATAGCAGAAAATAAAATAAAGCCATAAAATCATCAGCCCTTCTGTGTATTACTAAAAAAAATGCCATTCAAAAATGTGAGAAACATGGTTTTGGGGATCACTGGACTTCCTAGGCAGGGCCTAAGTCCTGAGGAAGAACCCTGTGATAATAACTAAGGAAGGCTGTGTAGACCACAGGACTCCTAGAGGAAGACCAAGTGGTAGCCCCCCCCTTAATTTGTGGGGATCTCAGGGCCTCCTAGGGGTCAGACCCTAAGGAGGACCCAAGTGATGCCTTAAGAAGGCTGCACAAAACACATGGTTCCCCAGGAAAATCCCAAGTGGTTACCCCTTTAACATCCCAGTGGGGAATCACAGGACTCCCCAAGGTAGGAACAGGAACTAAGCCTGAGACAACCTTCCACTACTCCTTGCTTTCGTTGCGTTGCGTTGCTTTGCTTTGCTTTGCTTTGCTTTGCTTTGCTTGCCTTGCCTTGCCCTGCCTTGCTTGCCTTGGCCTTAGCCAAATCCATGTGATTTGCCCATTCTCACCCAAAGAGTTCAGGACCAGAAGGGGTAGAGGAAGATATTTATTACACTCCACCAGAGAGCAAGTGTAGTGCTCACTGGAACACACACCAATATAGCTGCAGGAGCAGGGGTAACCATTGCCTCCACTCCTGCTAGAGTTATGGTTAGTTTACAATCTTTATTTTTCACATAGTTTTCCTAGGTTATACAGTTTATATAGGTAGGATAATAAGGACACAGAAGCAAAAGTGAAGTTAATTAGATTTTCCTTGTCTTAGTTTAGGATTAAACTATATTCTTTTACTTT